>PVKC010000589.1:0-19227 GCA_004027635.1 Crocidura indochinensis | reverse complement strand
GTAATTGTATGAAAGTCAAATTCTTCTGTATTACATTTAATGGAAGAATAAGAAAAGTCACTAGTGAATACACTTTATAGTTTTCATAGCAACCTCATTAAATAAGCTTATGATTAACCCATTCTACAAACTAGAAAACTGAGACAAGTAAACATTTAACCTACTCAAAATCTCATATATCCACAGGTGAGACCTGCTCACACTGTCCACAGCTGCCTGACTTCAAAATCTGTTTTCAATCGTAAGTTGTGAGCAGTTCAATTAATGTCATGTTGCATATGCATTGAAATCACACCATAAGTCGTGAATAGTTCCCTTAATGTCATGGTGTATATGCTTTGAAATCACACAACATTTCCCCAATATGTCTGTCCACAAGACAGTTTCCCCACAAGGCATCTTGAGAGACTGGTTTCTCTTGGGAAACATGGCATTGAGGCCACTTTCCAGTACAAAAAAATTAAGAAATAGGCTCGGCCAGAAATACAAACGGAAAAGTGGCAGAGGAAGATCTTCCCTTCATCTCCTACTGAATTATCATCACCTGCATCTATGGGATTTTCTCCAGGAAAGTTATTCTTGAATAACTCTTTCCAATTCACCTAGGACAGTTCAAGTGTAATTAACTACAGCTTCTTTCTTGCACATGAGCAGAGAAAAAAAACAGATAAAGTAGCAGGGTAGTGTATCTGCAATGGCCCAAGATTGACCATGTCACTGCTTTAAGCCATCAGGTGGTAGGTAACAGGGGGACTTATGACACATTCACCCATAGCTCAGCTCTATTCTGCCTCCATGCACACACTACACCTGCTTCCCAACATGCTTTCATGTTCTCACCCCAGTGGTTCCTAGTCCCAGGACAAAACACTCTTCCCTCCAGATGGTCCACAGTGTCTTGCAGTGACTGCAGGAAGCAGTACTGAAGACAGCAGTCCCGAACCAGAAGGGGGTGGAAGGAAGTTCCCTTCATGTCCTAAGGCAGCCAAGGCCACAAAGATATATGACCTGCTGGATACTTGTAGATATGTGTCTCTCACATGTGCCTACAAGCTTACATGAACACACACACACACACACACACACACACACACAACTGTATAGCTCCCAATAACAAAGAAGGTTATCTTCTTTAGGAACCCAAATATAAAAAAGAAATAAATATTCCTACCTGCACTTCAAAGCCAATTTCATCTGCCAGCCCCTCTGTCAGATTTTCCTGACCAAAGGCCACCCAAGAGAGAAGAGCTTCTCTAAAGTCTGTTTTCTTAGGAGCTTAGCTCACACCTATCCATCTGCCATACTGAGAGCTACCATGAGTCCACAAAAGTAGGACCAGGGCCTATTCATCTCCGGATTGACAAAATAGTAAGTAAACAGCAGTCCAATTAATATTTTTTCTGTTTTTATTAATTTTTATTTTTAATTATGAGAACAAAGATGCAAAGAAAAAGGACAAGGTAAAGTTACAGTGGAAGGACAATCACCCATTAACAGAATTCTCAGTAGTCCCATTGCTGATATCTTAACTTTGAACTTTCAGCCAAAGAACATTAAGAAAAATAAAACAGAACCCATGCACAATTACTTTGTCCTTCAAGTTCCCAGATTGTAGTACATAATATTTCTTAGCAGCACTCAAAGCAATCTAAAGGCATAAAACTTATGTAACTCCTTAAACATTGAAGGCAAAGTACTATTTTACATTTCCATGCACATGCATATTAGTTTAATTTAACTTCAAAAGTTTAAGCGGGTTGTTTTTCTTAAGGATTAGAGTCAAAGGAGCACAGAAAAAACGGTGTTAGAGTGGCAATTATTGTTTGCATAGGCCCACCAAATATGAGGGACATGGAAAGGAAAAACCTTGGCCTAAATACAAGGAGACCCTACCCTGAAGTTTCTTGGCATAAGACCAATTCTAGGTTCCAGGCAAACTAGGTTGCCCAATCCAGATCATTGTCTGTAGTGCCAATACACTTTTATTTTTCACACAGTCTCTGTTGTTGGTATCATGTTTCTGTATTAAAGATCCTGAAATCTGCATATCCTACATTGCAATCAAGATGGTGCAGAGCATATTCTCGTTTCACCTCACAATTAAAGGGCAATGCAGAGAACCCTGTCCTGTAAGCAGGTCGTTGTTGTTGCTAAGTCTTCTTACTGCTAAGGGAAGTCTCTTTTGAGCAGGTCGATGTCAGAGCCATGGTAGGGTCTTCCCTGGTAGAGGATTGCTTCCAGGTGTTGTTATAAAAAACCTTGGATGTTTCATAGATAGCTTCCCTGGTTCAGGGGTGAATGAAGGATGCCCATTCTTTTGAGGCCTGTGCCATGTCATAATATCAATGTTCAGGGTGTAAGGTCCCACTGCACTACGAGATTTGTGTATTCTAATCTCTATTAAACAAGAACTTATTTGTATGTATAGTATTTTCCCATTTTAATGTGCCTATGCAAACAAGGAACAATGTCACATGATGTTATTGGCACATATGGGGGCCATAAGAACAAGTCCAACAACCCCCATGACATGGTTCAATCATAAGCATTAAACTGAGGGACTCTTCCACCAAAATTCCTTATTGAACAGCTCACAAAGAGAAGAGAAGATAAAAAGTCGGTAGAATCATCACGGTAAAAGAATATTTAGAAAGAGTTATAGCTGTTAAAGAAAATACACATAAAATATTCAAAAGACATATGTGTCCATTTTATGTCTTTTGAAACAGTTGAGAGTTGTTAAATCCAATGCACGACTTTGGTCTGTGATTAGAACTGTGTAGTAAAAGGGGTAAATGTGGGGTACTGATGGTTGGGGGTGAGAGAGTTAAGGAGTAATAATGAGCTTTGTAGGGGTGTTCAAAAGGGCAGAATCTGTTGGGGCAAGAGGTCGGTCTTGGTGCCTAACAAATTAAAGAGGGTTAATTAAGGGGAAGATAACGAATCTGGATTGGGAGATGAGGGAGTAGAGGGGCTCTGGTGTGGAGGTGGGGAAATATATAAGAGGGGCTGTATACTTTGCATAGATGAATTGTTTATGGATTAGGCTTGGCAGTCAGAGGGGACCACTGTATAGGAAGTCACGTCTACATATACACTGATTTTAGAGACCTCTTTGAACATTATCCTCCAAATCTAGGGAATTCCATTTTTTTCCCTAGAAACAGTCGAGAATTAAGAATATTTTTGGGAGTTGTTAAAAAAAAGTATATATGTAGCGCAGAATGTGCTCCCATGTGCTTCTGAAAATGAATACTAGAAAGAAAAGAAGTCCTGAATGGTGTCCAGTATACATAGGGGAGGAATTTCTCTCCCAAACCCTGCCCCCAGGGCTCGATTTACCAGACATGGCCCTAAAGACCACTCTGGCATGGGGGAATCTCAGACCCCTGGACTAAGTGGTCAACCCAGGGTGTCTATGGCTAGTTGTCCTGCCCAGAGCCCCCAACATACCAGCTGAAGAGAAACAGAAGAACTGGCATGTGGAATCTTCTGGGTGCAGTCTGCCTCTCCCCAATGAATTTTTTTTTTGGGGGGGTTTTGGGTCACACCCGGCAGTGCTCAGGGGTTACTCCTGGCTCCATGCTCAGAATTGCTCCTGGCAGGCACGGGGGACTATATGGGGCACCAGGATTCGAACCGATGACCTTTTGCATGAAAGGCAAACGCCTTACCTCCATGCTATCTCCCGGGCCCCAAGAAAAGTGAACAAATAAACAAGTGACTCTTTCAAAGCAAATTTTTTCCACAAATATCAGAGATTGCTCAAACTGATGATGCATTTTTAAAACACCCAATCCTAGCACAAACACCCTCAGGTGTTTTTGTAAGCTATAGCTAATCATCTGTCCCATCAGGCAGGAAAAGTAAAGGAGATATCCGAGCAGAGCTGACTGCAGGTGTGTTTCCCTCCTGGAGAAAATCTGACAAACACAAGATGGGAGTGACAGAGCCAAGCTGCAGGTTTTCTTTCCTTAGTTCTCTCCCACTCTGGGAAGGAACATGTCAACTGCAAAGTTCGTTTTCAAAAATGAATGCACATACTTCGTCCCTCATTCCCCTATTCTGGTTTTTGGATAGTTGCTTTTCAAGTCTTCTCCAGGAGTTGTAATAATGTCTGGACTTCTCCTCTGCCCCAACTTTCCTCCAGCTCACTTCCTCTCTGAGAAGCCCATCACTGGGAAGACAGGAGTTGACAATCCCCAGTGGAACAAGCAAGGGCCAAAGCATGGTCCCTATCTCAGAAGCCAGACTGGATACCACAGGAAATAGTGCAGCCTTTTCCTCTCTCCCACAAACCAGACATTCAGTTTCTGAACATGCTGATTAAAACCCATGGTGGGAAATGTCTTTCTCACACACGTCTGCAGTGGCACCCCTTCCCCTTCCCACCAACGCAGCAAATCCTGTCCACTGTGTGGGTCCACAGGGAGGCCTCTGCAGAGGCTGTGCCCATTAACTCCCACATAACAGCTTAGCCTGAAAGCAAGCATTCAAATGGGCACTACAAACACAATCACCCAATAGCTCAGCTCTGCCTTGCCTCTGTGAACATTCTACACGTGTTCCCCTAAATGCTTCCATGTATCCCACCCCACATAGATCCAGTGGTTGCCAGTCCCAGGACAAAACACTGCAACCACACTCACATTAGCTGATACTACGGTTCTTTGATAGTTCATTTTCCACCTGAGCAAAGTTTTACGTGTGACTACAAACTCCGGGTGTTGGCCTAGGCATCCATCCCAGTTCTGTCAAGATTCTAAGGAGAGCAAACTGGAAAGGATAGTGACCTCAAGACCAGAAAGATCTCAGTTGAGTTTTAAATTTCCCTTTAGTGATAGAAGATTTCAGTTGAGTTGCTGAATTAGGAGAAACTGCAGGAAAAGGATTAAGGTTTAGATTCTAGAAGGGGCCCAGGAGAAAGTACAGTGGGTAAGGCCTGTGTTTTGTACATAGCCAGCCTCAGATCAATCCCCAGCACCAGGTACAGTCCCCCTAACTCAGGAGTAAGTGATCCCTTGTGCCACCAGATTTGGTCAAAACACAGACATAAAAACAGATTCTAGGGAGCCGGGAGGTGGCGCAGGAGGTAAGGTGCCTGCTGCCTTGCCTAGGATGGACCAGGGTTCGATACCCCGGTTCCCATATGGTCCCCGGTGCCTACCAGGAGCAACTTCTGAGCCCATAGCCAGGAGTAACACCTGAGCGTCACTGGGTGTGGCCTAAAAAAAAAAAAAAAACAGATTCTAGACGCAACTTTCTTTCAAACGCAAGTAGTCACAGAACTGGCTGAGTGGTTAACCTTAATGGACAGAAAAACCCATTCTCAACCCTTTCCAAACTTTCTTAACTAGGATGGTCAGTTATACAGTGGAGGCAAGGGATTCTTTGTCTCGTATGTGGTCTATCTGAGTTTAATTTCTGGCATCTCATATGGTCCCCTGAGCACACCCTGGAGTAATCCTTGAGTTTAGTAACCCCTGAGAATCGATGAGTGTGGCCTCAATCCAAAACAAAACCAAAACGTTCTCTAGCCCTCATACCCACAGGGAATATCACTTGGCATTCAATCTTTCATTTCAATTCCTGGTACTTTACATGGTTCCCCTGCACTGCCAGGAGTGATCCCTGAGCACCAACAGTTGTGGCCCAAAACTCCCCAATACATCCCCCATACACACACACAAAGTTCTTAGACTGGAGCAATTCCACAGCAGATTAATTGTTTGCCTTGCATGCGACTGACCCAGGTTTAATCTTTAGTGCCTGCTAAGTGATTCCTGGGTGCAGAGCTAGGAGTCACCCCTGAAAACCACCGGCTGTAGCCCAAAAACCAATTAAAAAAACTCCCTGAACAAGGAAGCATTCAGGATTCAACTTCTCCAACCTTCTTCTAAGAAGGAACAAGACTCCATTTATGAGCCAAAAGAGCCACTTACTGCATCGAATCGCCTGCACAGCAGCACATGCCCCAGCACTGCAGAGTGGGCATGGGTAGCTCAGACTCACGCCCACCAGGCCACTAGTTGACTCAAGTCCCCACTTTCCAGGGTGCAGGGGACAAGTTGATGATGCTCTCCCAGGAAGGGCAAGGAGGGGAGGTACAACCACCTGGAGCCAGAGGAGCTGGGCCTGCCAGACCTGAGCTGGTTGCCCCCCGAAAATGGAGTTTTGGTGGTACTGAGGGGCCAGCTACACTCCAAGGTATCAATGTTCTTGCTCTTAACAAAATAAAATGAAATTGCAGTTCTAGGCTGCTACAAAGCCGTCATTTCCCCCATGTACAGGATTTTACATGGTTTATCCCTTGGGTGACTAAGCAAATATAACCCTCCTAGTAAGAAAAAGAGAAAGCCCTGCAGATTTTTCCTCTCTTATCTCTGTCAAAGCTCCCCCTGATTATAGGATAGAAAGATCTTCTCTGCTTTTTATCTTAGTTTCCTCACAAGTTTGCTGCCATTTGTCATAGATAAAATACTATCAGCAAAAACATGTGGCCAAGGTTTCAGGAGTACTTCCCCCAAACAGCAAGATCACAAGGGGTCAGCAGGCAAGGGTTCACTGTTGACAAACAGGGATTGATCCCCCCATAGAAATATATATGAAATCCAGAAAATACATAGCAGTTGTTAGGGAGAGTCACAGGAGGTGGTAGCTCAGAGGCAGGAACCCAGGCATTGCATATGGGACACTGGAATGTGAACCCATCAATGCCCCAAGGGAGGGACCCCTGAACAAAGATCTGTGAGTAGATCCTGAGCCCTGCAGGGTATAGACCCTAATCAGAAAAATAACTCCATAAAAACAAAGTCATGGTGTAAATTGGGGAAAAGGGGTCCAGTTGCTCTATTCTGCTCTATCCGAGAAGTCCATGGCACTGATTGCATGCGGGGGTGCCAATCTGCCTACTGCCTGCCCCAGCATTCCATTCTGAATATATTCTTTTTTAATGCACATTTCGCTTCACTTTACACAGGGTAGTGCTTCCTCAAATCTGCTTGCACTCCCTAGGAAGTGGCAAGATTAAAAATTGATTATAGAAAAACAGCCAGAGGGACTTTGGATGCCAGCAAAGTGCTAGCAGTTTACTAATTGAGGACTTTTTAAAATTTACTTTAGTAAATTAACAAGATGCTGATTATCTGAAATTCTCCCTATCTGGGGGCTAGAGTACAGTGGGTAGAGTACATTATTTGTATGAGGCTGGCACAGGTTCAATCTGGGGACATTATATAGCACTCCAAGCCCCCACCCCCAAATTTTTCCTTATATTATTCACACATTTCTAAGAAATGAGGGACCTCAATCTGCTAAATCAGTTATCTGCTTTGATAAGGATTCCATCATGCAAAGAAAGAAAACAGTCACAATAAAAACACAAGCACAAACTTAGCTATTTGAGTTGGAAAATTTGTGAGGGGGGACAGAAAAAGAGGTCATGCATCGAGTCATTTTCCTATTAAGATACGTTTTGTCTTCCTTTAAAAAAATCAAATAATCTAAATCTTTATGGAGCATTGAAGTTCTGCTGACAGATCTGCTAATGAGGTCAGATTCTAGGGCTTAATTATCTGAGACATGCATTTAATGAACACAGTCAAAGAAAACCAGATTCCACTTGACACCTAAGAATCTCACTTTTAGGGGAGCCTTTCAAATCAAAGTCAGCTGCTCAACTTCTGGAACAGGGAGATGGCAAAGGAAGGAGGGCAGGTTGGAGAATCAGAGATGGATCTAAAAGCAACAGGGTGGGTGATGTGTTAAACCAGGACAGGAGAGTAACAGATTTACATTTATGTCAACCACCCGAAATGAGGCAAGGATGGGACTCAACAAAAAGAGTGGGCCAGTAGATTGAGCTGGGATAGCAGCATGACAAATGGTGAAGATCGGGGATCAATTTTTAGATCACACCTTGCTTTTACCCAAAACAAAGGTGTTCCCTCAACTTCCTTCCTCTTTCTTTTCACCAAGCCCTTTGACTTGTAAAAGTCCACCTGATCTCACCTACTGGTTGGTTAATAAAGAGGTTTCAGTTTGGTTTAGCACTTGAGAGAGAACATAAGGCAAGACGCCACCAAGATACCATGATTTTCTCCTGACTGGGTTGGTTTATTAATTCGATACGACTATCCTGCATGAGACCCTTTCACCTGGGATGGAAATATGACAAGTAGGGTGATTTTACAACTGGTGCTCAAACAGGGGCCTGGGGACCTGAAAAGACTCAAACCATGGTTTGACCCTGGATTATCACCATGGAGGCCCCTTGAGCTGGGCTGAATATGTGGTGCCTTTCACTAGAACATTAGTGCTCATGGTTCCCCTTCTGACAAGCTTCATATTGCTCTTGCCAACTACCTGCATTGCACATGCTGGACTTTATGTTGTGCCAGGATCCCTACAGATTCTCCCACACATGCCTCAAGAGGTGAAGGGTATGTTACCAATGGTAATGAGTTCTTCATCTAAGGGCTGATGCCCACTGCCTTTCTTCTACAAAAGGCTCTTTGTATGAGGACCTCAGCCGCCCCAATGAGCAGCAGCTTATCCAGGACACTAGTGGGATAGGAGCTAAACAGAAAGCCCTTTGGTGCTATTGGGAAACCAATAGCAGGGATATGAGCAGGTCCTCACACCCATATTTCAGCCCAGGAACTGAAGGCCTTTCCACCTCAGACAACCTCATCAGCCTATCACAGGAGGTAAGATGGAGAACCAGCCAAAGCCCACCTAAGGAGAAACTGCTTTCAGAACCCCCTGCACCTACAAAAAATTAACTTTCCTCTAGGTTACTCTCTTGACCCTATTTGCATTGGTCACTATATTTCTGGTTAAACTATGTGTACTACCTGTATATATCTTTGTAGCTACTCTTTTGTTGTATGTCCCACTGCAAATAGATAATTATGTATCCAATAATAGTTGGCAGTTTGTATAGTTCCAGGGAATTGCATAATGTTGTTAGATTTTTAATGGTTTTCAGATATCCAAATGAATGTTTCCCAATTTCTGTGATGTTTCATTATGCATATAATTTAGCAATTAATTCTCAAATTATGCCTGCAAAAATGTTCTAATGTCTTTGTCCACAGAAGCCTATGGAAAAAGAACTTGGATACTATAGACTTTTACTACAGTGCTCATTATAAGATTGTTTCAGCAAACTTATTTTCCAACTGTATATATATATATATATATATATATATATATATATATATATATATATATATATCTGAAGAAATGTTCTTATGATTTTGTTTAAAGAAGTTTATAGAAAAGGAACTTGTATGCTCTAGACTTCTATTACAGTGCATGATATAAAATGTTTAAAATTTGTTTTCAAATTAAGTATATCAGCAGAAAAGTTCTGTTTATGTTCAGAGAAATATATGAAAAAAATTAAATATGTATAAGAATGATGTCTGCACTATCTAACCTATGGCTCTTTTTACAGCCAAATGTACCCTCACCAGCAGTGATTCCTAAGAATTAGAAAATGTCCTCATCTTACCATTAAAGGATTTTTTTTTATTTCCCCAACTTTTACTGTGCCTATGCAAATTAGCAGCCACTCTGGGGTTCCCATATCCTGGGGAGAACAACAGAACAAAACTTATGTAGCCCTTCTCAAATACATCTCTTGAACAGAAAGAGTGAATTGTTAGCTCACGCCCAGCTTTTACCAAAAACAAAGATGTTTCCTTAACTTCCTCTTTCTTTTCACCAAGCCCTTTGACACGTAAAATTCCATCTGAATACCACTCAATCCCCCTCCCATCGTTGGTTAATAAAGAGGTTTCAGTTTGGCTTGGCACAGGATAGAGACCATGAGGCAAAAACATCTCTGACTCCATGATTCTCTCCTCACTGACTTGATTTATTAATTCTTTGCAACTACCCTGCTTAAGACCCATTCACCCAGGGCTGGAAATATGGTGAGTAGGGATGATTTCACAATCAATGAACCACTTACAAAATTAAAAAAAAAATGAGTTAGTATAATACCTCTCCACTCTGGAAGCCTGGGTTAGATGCCAAACCCATTGAGCATTTAACTAAATGTAGTCTCAAATACAGAAATAAGTGCTCCCCACATAATACATATGCCTATATGTGCATATATAACCTAATTTATATGTGTGTGTGTGTGTATATATATATATATATATATATATATATATATATATATAAAACACAACAACAACAAAAAAGGAAGTGATGATGGACAGAATAGAGGGGGGAAAAGGAAGGAGTTGGCATTGGCACTGGCCTGGGATTTTGACTTACATAGTATCAGAAATAGAATATAGAAATAGAAATAGGAGGCCGGTGAGGTGGTGCTAGAGGTAAGGTGTCTGCCTTGCAAGCGCTAACCAAGGAAGGACCGCGGTTCGATCCCCCGGCATCTCATATGGTTCCCCCAAGCCAGGGGCAATTTCTGAGCGCTTAGCCAGGAGTAATCTCTGAGCATTAAACTGGTGTGGTGCCCCAAAAATAAAAAAAAAAAGAAATAGAAATAGAAGTTGTTTTCTATTTACAAAAGAGAATGCACTTGGGTTAATTTGTTGACCTTTATCAGCCATGTTGTTTTTCTACACTCATCCCGTGGATTCCGGAAATAGTGTCCAAGTCACTGGTACAAGAGCTCATCTTCTCACTGATGTGTTCCTTAAAAACCTATCTGCTTTGCTACAAAGTGCACCTAAAATGCCTCTTCCTCTGATTTGGTGGGTGAGTAGATAGCAAAGGGCAACAGTTCCACCCAAAGATTAGATTCTGACATCTTGGATCCTAGTTCTAGTTTTGATGCCTCCTAACTCTGTGGATGTGAAGAAACTGCTCTGTGCCTCAGTCTACATAACTGCTTGGTCAAACCATCCTGATCTTACATTGTCTCAAGGCCCATACTGAAACCAGGATGGCTGTAGCTAATTCTTAGAGAGAGTAATACCATATGTCAAGCTCTCCACGAAGAGTTAAAATACAGCAACTCATTCATTGCTCTCCAAAATTCTATGACATAAATGCAGGCATCAGCTGTTCTTGAAAAGAGGTCATGGAGTTGCTAAGGAGACTGAGTAAGCATGTAGCTGCTTAGCATTCTATACAGTTCCTAAGGCTATGTCATGAACCATTATAGTGAACTTCCTACGAACCTAGTATACACCAAAATCTTACAGAAAGGCTTTTCACCAGTGAGCATCAACCTGAGCTCTACGGAACAGCTAACTGAGCCTTTAGGACAAAACCAGCTCATGGGCAACAGAATAGACTTAAGCAAAAACACACTTGGGACCCTATCAACTATTCCTGCTTGGTGTATCTTCATTATTTTTGGCCAGGTGCCTTAGCCTGGGTTTTTCTGGTCCAGCACAGATTTTATTTTTGAAACTTCATGTGTCCAGGGACACATCCAGGAGTATTTGGAAGGCACTCCCAGCATTGCTAGAGAAGGGGGTCATGGGTGCCAGTTGATGTTGGGTCTCCGAAAGCTAACCAGGTGCTTAGCCTTGAGCTCTCTTTCCAGCCCCACAGTTCCGTCTTCAGTGCTCTGTTAGAATCAGAAAATTGACAGCACACCTGAGAGCTCTGGGAGGAAAACAGGCCGGCTCACAGCCCCACAGGATGTCTTGGCGACCTTTGTCTTTTTACCTCCTCACTTAATGAATGGATCAACTTTTATGTGAGCTTAATATATTCTCCTACATCCCCTAGAGAAAGAACAGAGATTTCTTTGAGATGATAACATGATTTTATTTCTACTAACAAGGAATAATCTTAATTGACATCTAGCTCTGTCAGAGTACAGCCTCAGAACAAGTACTCAAAACTGAAATAATGACTTTTTGGTAGCAGGCCCCAGCATTTAATGAGCTTATTATGGCAAGGAACCTAAATAGCAAATCAGTTCACTCAGGTACCAAAGGGTTCACAAGAAAGTTACCCAGTGTGAAACGAAAGTTGATGAAACTTGACTGAGATCTTAAAAATATAATTTTTTTTAACTGAA
This sequence comes from Crocidura indochinensis, assembly GCA_004027635.1. Lineage (NCBI taxonomy): Eukaryota > Metazoa > Chordata > Mammalia > Eulipotyphla > Soricidae > Crocidura > Crocidura indochinensis. Next base: position 7,211 of record PVKC010000589.1, on the reverse strand, counting down.
GCTTTTCAAACAGCTACTTCAATTTTTCTTTTTCAGGCAAAAAGTAATTGTCACTCAGTCACACAATGAACCATAAAAACTATGGGTAGGGGCAAAACACATTACACATTAGGTTCCTTTACTTTTGAAAGAACTGGGGTTTTCAACTCAAATCCAGCTAACCTGCCAGTAAAGCCAAATGTGTGACTGGCAATGGTCAAGAATGACCAGATCGGGGCCGGGCGGTGGCGCTGCAGGTAAGGTGCCTGCCTTACCGCACTAGCCTTGGATGGACCACGGTTTGATCCCCCGGTTCCCATATGGTCCCCCGTGCCTGCCAGGAGCGACTTCTGAGCACATAGCCAGGAGTAACCCCACCCCTGAGCGTCACTGGGTGGGCCCCCCCCCAAAAAAAAAAAAAAACCAAAAAAAAAAAAAAAGAATGACCAGATCTTCCCTAACTTACTGTCACTGACGCAGAGGCTCCAATCAGAAAATTACAGGTCCAACTTTAAAATTTCATCTTCAAGATTCCCTTTGAATCTACAATGGCAGACACTAGTCATGTTTTCAGTAAGCCATGTAGATGTCTCAACATTTAATTGTCAATTTATTGCATTCCATAGCAAACAATTAGAACTCTCATAGATTGCTGATTAAATATCAGGAGATTTGCTGATTAAAAATGCAGGCGACCTAGACGGGATTTGTTTGAGCAGGTCCTTATACTATTGAATAGGAATTTCCTATATCACTCTGTAATTGTACTCCTAGGTATTTACCAAAAAAATATGAAAACTCTTTGCTCACACAATGACTTGCATTTGAGTGTCTGTGGTATCTTCATTTATAAAAGTCAAAAGTTGCAAACTACTTAAGTGATTGTTATTATGGCTGCCATCCGCAGAACAGAAGCATCAAGACAAAAGAGTGCATCAAGCCAAGAAGGTTGGATGGATGTTTCTGTATGTTCATTAGTGCCGGGGCACAAATTTCACTAACAGGATCATGATAAACTCATGATCCTGTGAACTCAGCACTATATAATACCCCCAAATCCTTCAAAGAATAAACCAGGGAAACAAATCTAAAAACCGCTCTGTTAAGTCACAGTGGCCTGTGGGCCAAATCTAGTCCTCAGCTAGTTTCAATGGAGCAGAGCTATCGCCACTCAGTAACTGTGAATACTGCTTCCATATTGTTGCAGATTCTGTAGTGAATAAGCCTTTGAGATTTACCAAGTGCATTTTTATAGAAAAAATTGACAATCCCTTTGCTAAATCAATGAACAAAAGAACATATACTTTTAAAACTTCTATTTATATAAAACTCTAGAAAAAGAAAAAACAGATAATTATAGCTAGACAGACAAGAAGAAAGCAAAAATAACTAGTGATGGCCAAAAGCTGGAGGAAGGAGTTTAACTGCGGAGGGCTGCAAAGAACTTTCTGAAATGGTAAAAATGGTCTGAATCTTGGTTCTGGTGACAGTTACATGAGTATATGTATTGATCACTATTCAGTGACAAACGATCAATGTTGAACTTCCACAAAGATTATATGTGATCTACATACACATATCATATAAAAATATAATTGATTGCATTGCATATATGTATGACACAGTATATAATAAAGTCTATGTTTTATATGTCATGATATATTTATAATAAATGACATTTCCAGCTAAGTACTACATTATCATATAAACACATAATATATATTATATTATGCACAATATAATATATTTATAATTAATTACAATTGATGACATATTTCCAGCTAAGTATTAACATATATACTTCCTACTAGGTATTCTTCCTCCTGGAAATGTAACACTGTATAAAATAAGTGTGAATGCACAAAAATGCCTTTGCCTAGATGAGGCAACTCTTTTTTGTGTATGTGGTTTTTGAACCACACCCGGTGATGCTCAGGGGTTACTCCTGGCTGTGAGCTCAGAAATTGCTCCTTGCTTGGGGAACCATATGGAATGATGGGGTATCGAATCGTGGTCCGTCCTAGGCTAGCACCTTACGGCTTGAGCCACCTCTCCAGCTCCTGAGGTCACTTTTAACCAGTCCAGCTTCACAGTGGCCCACACTGATCCCCATATTACAAAACTGGACTAATACAGGGTTTATTTCTAAGTTTTTCTTGAGGCACCATTTATTCCCACAGATAAACTTTAGATATTTGTTAAAAACTCAAACCTTCCTCACCACTTCTTACTTTCCTTCCTCCAGTACCCCATGGTCATTGACACATCTCCTCACAAGTGGCCTATCTGAAAGTGAAACCCTCCTGGAGTGTCTGCTCCCCTGTCAGAGAGCTCCCAGGAAATGCCCATCTGCAGTGGAAAGTGTCCCAGTTCTGTCCCTCTTCTCGGGGAATTAGAGGATTCTTGTCCAAGAAGTAAAGGTCAACCCCAGCTTTGGTACTCACTGTAGCTGTGACAGGGAACCATAAGAACAGGTCTGTAGATTTAGTAGCATCCTCTCTCGCACAGACCACAAATATGGCATAAATTATGCTGCTACTGTGAGGGTCTGGCCCACATGCACAGACATGCTTTGCTAGAGGCTCTGTCACTGGCAGAGGCTGAAGACCGCACTGGCCTGAGGTTAGCTGAGATTCAGGCTGGAGTTCCCTGAGCATGAATTATTCTCTCCTGAGGAAGACCTAGACATCAGATGATCACCCCAATGTCTATACTGTTCTCTACCTTCTACACTACCCACCACACAACCTAAAATTCCTCACTGACGTCCTAAATCAAGCCAACATTTCCTCACCAAACTCCTTCCATAGTTCTCCAAGACTTTATAATAATTCTTCTGCTTAAACTTTTACTGACACCCACAAAACTGGGCTTAAATTCTAATTCTTTATCATGAGCATAGATGCCTGCATTTTCCAATAAGTGTCAACCTACAACACAGCCTCTTTAGTCTCTTCCCTCTTCTTCCCCCTTTTCCCTTATACTTCTCTTCACCCACCACTCTTCTTCCCTACTACACAAATCCAAGTCTACTAAAATTGCAAAATCTTTTAAATCTTAAATCTTTACATTTATCCTTTCTGTTGCTAACTTACTTAGAACTACCACAAAATACACATACCTAACTTATCTTTTCATTTCTTATTTTTCTTGAGAAAGCACTTCCAGCAATGCTTAGAGAACCCTGGAGTGTTCCCCAGAACTCTAGAGCAAAGCATATGCCCAGCCCTTTAAGAACTCTCTACAGATGGTTTTCCTTACTTTTCTCCTTTCACTAGAAAGAGAAAGTATCTCTTGAAAAATACATGAAGAAACTATAACATGAAGTTCTCAGAATTCAGGAGCCAGAGAAGTCCTGCTGGGCTGTACACATGCTCTTCATACAGGGTGATAAACGTCATGGGTGTATACTGAGCACCACCAGAAAAGATTCCAAGCCACAAGTGATCCCTGAACACCCTGGGGAGTGGCTCAATCTCCTTGGTAGAAAATTCTTTTGATCCATGGACAAACCACTGATGAAGGACCAACCACTAGTGGAAGTAGAACAACAACAACAACAGCAAAAAAGTCAATTCCAGAGCTTTAAACTGGAGAACAAAGTGAAACCTGACTATAAAAATGACTTGAAAACCTGAAAAGGATAGCCTACAAAATTACCCCTGGATAAACTCTAATAATTCCAGACCATTCCCTCCTGGTCCCATCCTGTTTCTTATTTCACCATTCTCATGCCCTCAAGATTCCTTCACTTAGGAAAGGAACCCTCATCTTCTGTTGCTGGAAAGCAATTTGGAGTTCTATTAAAAAAACGTAGTAGAATCCCTAAGGCACGAAAATGTTCATTTAAAAGATATATGTACACCTACACTCATCACCACACAAATCATCAAGATTTGGAATCAAAGCAAATGCTCAACTATAGACAAATAGATCAAGACGTAGTCTAAGGACCAAAGAAATACAGTGTGGGTAAGGATCTTACAACTCAGACTCAAATTCCATAAGCTTTCCTGATCCCTCCAGAATTGACCCCTTATACCTGAGCAGTTCTGGGTATGGCACAAATACCAAAAAAAGTAGGGGAGGGCAACAAAGTTGCTGTGCATTTACATGCAATGGAATGATATGCAGTTCTAAGAAAGAACAAAATCCAACTATTTGCAGCAACACAGATGAAACTAGAGGATATCATTCTGTGCAAATTCAGTTTGAAGAAAAGGGAGAGACACAGAATACTCTCACTCATGACTGGGACTTTAAGATACACAGCAAGGGGTAGGGCATTTGCCTTGCATGCGGCTGACTTAAAACAGACCACAATTTGATCCCCCCGGAGTCCCATATCGTCCCCCAAGTCAAGAGCGATTTCTTAGTGCATAGCCAGGGGTAAACCAGGTGTGGTCCCAACCCCCCCCCCAAAAAAAAACACAAAAAACAAAAAAGATACACAGCAAGGCAGCAACAAAGCCAAAATAATTGAAGCATTGGTCTATGCTGATGAATGTGGGAGAAGGAGTCTGAGAGGGAGGAATTTGGGGGTCCTTGAGAGACTAATGAAGGGTGGCATGTTAAAATTATGTGCATGAGGAACCATTATTAACAGAGTCTCAATTTAAAAAAATGAAAAGATTTTCTCTGTCCTCATGAAAATCCTGCCTCAGGGCACAGCTGCTATAATGTAAAGAATCCCTCTTCCCACAAAAGGCCAAAGAATACCCCACAATATTCCCATCTCTGGGCTGTGAGTGAGAAATGCATTCTCCCATGATGCCAAGCTCAAACCTGCAGAACTCTTTCCTTTCAACCTCAGATTCTTCTATCAACTTTGTATCTACGACTATGCTAATACAAAACCAGGCTTCAAACTCTCAGGGGCCTCACATGGTTGAGTCTAACGTTGATTTAAAATATAGCATTATGTTTCTAGATAAGAGTATTGCAAGTTTCAGACAAAAGGTAAGGCTGTTAAAACATGCTTGTGCTAAAAATCAGGCAATCTAGAGAAATGTGCTCCTACTGAAATATATTTGCTTTCATCTAGATGTTAATTTAGTGGGAGAATGAGGTTTTATTTCCTATTTGTTTCTGAAAATCTTTAGAGCTTATAGGAAATAAGGCATGGATTCTAGGCAACATACGTTATAGATACACCTCTTGTTTTTAACATCTGCCCAGCTATTTCCTGCCCCCCCCCCAAATTCTTTTCTTTTCCTTCTGGTTTTAGGGCTACACCCAGTGACACTCAGGGGTTATTCCTGTCTATGTGCTCAGAAATCGCTCCTGGCTTGAAGGACCATATGGGATGCCAGAAATCAAACCCAGGTCTGTCCTGGATCAGCTGCGTGAAAGAAAAATGCTCTATCACTGCACTATTGCTCCTGCCCCTTTCCCCCAAATTCTAATATTTTTGTAATTGAGATAAGAAAACAACAATCAAGTCAGACCACATTTTTTCTTTCTCACATTTCTCCATCTTAAAGTGCAGCAATACCTGCTTGAGAAAGGAGAACAACAGAGAGCTTTGTGAACATATTCTGTTTACAAAATGTGCAGTACAACTCAGACTATTTCCTTCCCTACCACCACTGATGAAAAAATAGTGAGAAAAAAGAGAGAAAGAAAAGTAAAAAAGAGAAAAAGAAATGGAGAAAGAGAAAAACAAGAGGAAGGAAGGAAAGAAAGGAAGGAAGAAAGAAAGGAAAGAAAGAAAGAAAGAAAGAAAGAAAGAAAGAAAGAAAGAAAGAAAGAAAGAAAGAAAGAAAGAAAGAAAGAAAGAAAGAAAGAAGGAAGGAAGGAAGGAAGGAAGGAAGGAAGGAAGGAAGGAAGGAAGGAAGGAAGGAAGGAAGGAAGGAAGGAAGAAAGAGTTTACTGAAGATGGGATTGAAGCATCTTCTTAACAAAATTCAGAATGTTTTCATAAATGCTCATATGTCCAACACTTGGAACTTGTTAACAGTTCTCTCTCTGAATGATGTTCAAAACATCTTTAGAGCTGACAGTTGTGAATGACTGTCACAACTTAAAAGATGCCAAATGTGAGTAAATTCTTGACTTTTATCAAATCAAAAGCTCTTTACATCTCAAGTTTATATCTTAGGCTGTATGAGGCTGGTAAAACCATAGTAGTTTTCCTGTCTACCTCAACTAATTGGAAAATACGTTTTCTTTTCCTCAAATAGCCTCCCTAGCAGGCCAGAGTTCCACTTTGTGTTGTAAATTCTATAATATGAGCCCTAAAATTCTGACAGTCATCAAAAGCTGTGAAACTTTACAGAGTGAAGCTTCTTTTAAAGGGGCACCTGCAAATCAAAGTTGTTTTGGTGAGGACTGGTCAACTCAAGCCTGCAGGGTGCTGCAGAGCAGAGCAGTCTTAGCAGAGTGTGCCTAAGCTCCCACAGGCTGGTGTTGGCCAACAACAAAGTGGTTATAGGAAGTGGGCTCAATGCCCAACTCTGGAGCCACCCTCCTCCTTGGGAAACATAGGAGAAGCTGTCTACTCCTGCAGACCACCAGTGCCCTCAATCCCAGTGTGTCCTGCTTACTTAAGCCATCATCTTTCACGACACACTCTTTGATCTTCAAAATCTTCAAAGTGTAATTAATCTCTGTGTGAAGGCATGGGGGGAAATGTGGCTTCTGAGTAACCAAGGATTTAATCACTAGAGATGATCTACTCTTTTCACAAATGTCGATTCTTTTCTCTCCATTTCCAAATAATTATTCCAACTCACTACTTCAGATTTTCCCTAGGCAGAAAGAAACAGTAATTGTCATGAACACCGCTAACCTTGCATTTGTTGTAATATCAAAAGACATGCAAGGATTTCACACCTCACAAGTATAAAATATTAGCGTTATATTCACCGTAGAGCACATTAAAATTTACAGCTACTGATTAAGAAAACATCTGACTGGTGGTGGGTACCGGGCCCAAATATTTGTATGATCACCAAGTAGTAAGCTAGACACAGAGGGGACCACTTGTACTGGCAGCCTGGGAGATGAGGGTGGGGGATACGGGATGTAGGATGGGAATGGGGGTGGAGGGAGGACAACTTTGGGAATGATAATTCCTCTGATTCAATGTTAATATCGACCTAAAACAATATTGTGAAAGATATGTAAGCCACTTTGGTCAAAATAAAAATGGAAGGAAGGAAGGAAGGAAGGAAGGAAGGAAGGAAGGAAGGAAGGAAGGAAGGAAGGAAGGAAGGAAGGAAGGAAGGAAG
>PVKC010000588.1:48809-63728 GCA_004027635.1 Crocidura indochinensis | reverse complement strand
AAAAAAAAAACCAACAAAAAAATATGATATCCCTTGAAGTCTTTTTTTTCAGGTAAAAGACTGAGGCTTGGAGAGAAGTCACTTGCACAAAGTTATAGAAATGACTTGTCAGAGTCAGGATAAGACATACTATAGTTAATATATTCAGAGTTTGTGATTCTTCTATCAAATTTCCAGTTTATCTCTTAGTTCCTAGTTATCTATAGAAGGCCCATATTCAATCAGCCATTAGTCTACTATGGTAGATATAGTATATAAAACTATGGTAAGATTGGTGAAATCAATGAGGTAAAAATACAAGAGAGTTCTGAAGTTCTCCATATACATCTTGAACTTTTATTGATTGATTGATTGATTGATTGATTTGGTGTGTGGGCCACACCCAGCATTGCTCAGGGGTTACTCCTGGTTCTGTGCTTAGAAGTCCCTTCTGGCAGGCTGGGGGACCATATGGGATGCCGAGGATTGAACCTTGGTCTGTCCTAGATTGGCCATATGCAAGGCAAATGCTCTACCCACTGTGCTATCACTCTGACCCCACAGCTTGAACTTTTAATTTATTAGAGACAATAAGGATTCATTAAAACTTAAGGATAATTATATGGTTCTGAGCATTTTGAGGAAGGATTGAGTTCAAAGGTTGAAAGAATAAATAGAGGACAATAATCCAGAGGTAATAATAATAATATGCAGAGCAGTAGTATCATTTGGTATATGAAGGGATTATGCATAATTGTTGTTAATTAGTACTTATTCTTTGTCAGGCCTCATGTTGCTTCTGTAATCACAGTTGATCTATATTGTTACTCCACTATAAGAGTATTTCTATCATCAATCTATAGATGAGAAAGAGAATTTATAGAGAATAAGTTTGCTCAAGATCCTACAACTGGTTGTTGGGATTCGAGCCTAGGTAGTTTAACTGCTTTACATGTACTCACACATATTATAATAGGGTATTTCTATATTTGGGAAACAAAGGTAGATGAACCTCTAGGGTGTGATAAGATACTGACAGTAAAGTAATTTTTCTTATACTGCAGTGAGTCTGGTTTATGCAAGTTTCCCTGTACTTCCCGTTACCCTAGTACCTGACCTCAGAAAATTGGCAGAAATGTCCCAAAATCAATGTGAGCAAGTAAAGTGCAGTTAAATTTTCTTAAGCATGAACTACTGGTGATTCCAGTTGGATAGGAAGTCATCACTGACTTCTGCGTGCTCACAGAGGGAAAACCAGAACAAATCCTTTTATTTTTTGAATTGAATTCTGTTGACAGCAAATATAAACAATATATGGCTAACCAATAATTGACCTTTGGATGGGAGAAGCAGAAAAATGCACTTAATTATTAGCAGCAATGACCTTGAAGCCATTCTTACTTTCACAATCTCACTGACTAATTTAATTATAAACTTTCCTCTACCTTCTTGATATGAAATAAAAATCAAGTAAATTAATTAATTACATTAAAATTGAATTAATTTCCTGAAAAGGAGAAGTAAAAATAAATATCTATTGATCATATCCTATTTGCCAAACACAGGAGAACCTAACACCATTCTGTGAAAGTTTCAGTGATTCATTTTACTGATAAGCATTTCAGGTCTAGACATGACAAGTGGCTTTCTATGAAACAGAGTCTAGATATGAGTCAAAGACATTTTATTCCCTTCACACTGAGAATAAATGCCTTTTAGATAGTTTGGATGAATATATTTTAGATAGCTTAATTTTTATATGTACTACAAAGTTAATTTTGTCATATAATCTCTTTGCCTTCTTCTGTGCTAGTTTCCCTTGGCCATGGGATCTCTGTTGCCTCTAACCCTTTGAGATCTAATTTAAATCTCTTGGATATTTTTTGAAACTTGGGCTAATAGTGAACAATGATTCAAATGATTTTAAATGATTCAATGACTTAAATGAGGGTATACATTATTTACATACATGGACTTGGAAACCATAAAACCTGAGTGTGAGCCTACATCTGTTACTGACCATATGCATCAGGTTTAACACCTCTATAAAAACTGAATAGGAAAGGGCATCAAATGTGTGATGCTCAAACATAAGAGCCACCGGGCCCAGAGAGATAGCACAGTGGTGTTTGCTTTGCAAGAACCCGTCCAGGACCAAAGGTGGTTGGTTCAAATCCCGGTGTCCCATATGGTCCCCTGTGCCTGCCAGGGGCTATTTCTGAGCAGACAGCCAGGAGTAACCCCTGAGCACTGTCGGGTGTGGCCCAAAAACCAAACAAACAAAACAACAACAACAACAAAAAACATAAGAGCCACAAATTAGAATGCAGATTCTATGAATAATCTTTGCAAACCCAGGTAGAAAACAGTAAACAACCTAGTCAATAACTAGACAAATGATCTGATCTGACAATTCACCTGGGTGAAAACTTAAATAAACTGGAAGAAAATAAAAAGATACACAAACTTGTTTTTAATTAAGGGACAACTGATGAAAACAATGAGGCTCTTCATCATATATATATATATAGGTTTTTGGGTCACACCCAGCAGTGCTCAGGGGTTACTCCTGGCTCTATGCTCAGAAATTGCTCCTGGCAGGCACGGGGGACCATATGGGGCACCGGGATTTGAACCGATGACCTTTTGCATGAAAGGCAAACGCCTTACCTCCATGCTATCTCCCGGGCCCCTCTTCATCATATATTTTAAAAAACTTTAAGACATTCTACAATGGTGTGAGTAAGAATAAATGGTGTGTGCTAAGAGAGAAGTTGTTTCAGCTTTATTGAGGAGCAATTTTGAGTATTTTAAAGTGGAAAATGCAGATCCCTTACATACAGAAAATATACTTTTAGATAGAGCAGCACAAGTCTTTTAAAATAGTGGTTAAAAATCAGTACAGTTAAACCAGTGAGAACAACTTTTAATGAGATAAAGAAGGTAAATGAAGTCTGCAGACTCACTTTTCCTCTTCTGTTTAAACACTGTCCCCCAATTTACTACCTATCCAGGGACAGTAAAGCAGAAGGGAGTTGGAACTCTGTGCTTTATGGGACAACATATATGGCATTAGCTTGTCTTTGGATCTTTTTTATTTTTGTCTTTCACTTTTCTTTTGTTTCCTATTGTTGTCTTTGTAGTATTTCAAATATGTTTCCGAATCTGTTCTCTGAAGAGTAAGGCTAAAATTTGTTAAAATGCATTTTTATTTTTTGAGCAGGGGAATATAAACAGTATATAAGGGGCCCAGGGCAAACTATATAGTTGAGCATACCCCATGGTGTCCAGGGGTTACTCCTGGCTCTGCACTCAAAACTTACTCCTGGCAGGCTTGGGGGACCAACTTGGATGCTGGGAATTGAACCTGGGTCAACAACCACCTGTACTATCTGTCCAGCTCCAAGAGACATAATTTAAGCCCTATATCAACACTAACCATAACTGCATCCTACCCTTAAACCAAAACCTATAGCCTAACTAACCATAACCCTAAATTTAACTCTACACTAACTCCACAAACTAATCCTTACCTTTACCTTACTTTTAAATCCTACCCTAAATCTAACCTTTCATGGGTCCAGCAGTGCTGGAAACTATCAGAGCCATACTGATAACTTAAGGGGTGCATTGTGCTGCGGATCAAATTAAGGTCCTTGTAGAAGTAAGGCATGAAACCCTGAGCTATCTTTCAGTATTTTTATTTTATATATAAAAGTAATAAAATACAAGGACCACAGTCAGTAAGCTCAAAGAATGATTGAAACTATTAATATAACTGCAGCCAAATAATAATCAGATCCAACAAAACCTGGGATATTTGAGTTATGGTTTTACCCAAATACATGTCATTCGTCTATAATTAAGATAAATAATCAAACCAAAAGCTAATATTTTGGCTATATTTTAAGCAGGAGAATACTGAAACTGAAACTGTGTGAATATTAAAAAACTCCCTTTGTTTCAATAACTCTGCCTTGATTATTTCCCAATGGTTTTACTTTACAGTAAAATTGGAATTGGAATGTTTTTGAGCGCACAATGATGGACACTTACTCTCCACTGTGGTTCAAGTTGTCATAGCGCAGAAAAAGCCCTGCATAGATGGTCTCAGTCAACAGAGCATAGATGGCAATCATAATGAGCAGCACAGCCAGCTTGAGGACAGAGTTCAGTCGGAGGAAAACAGCACAGGTTACCATGGCCAACACCCCGGTGAAGACAAAGTACTGCAAATGGAGAATGCAGATGATTAGACTCAGTAGAAATGAGAGCGCTTAATTCCCTTAATCATAAAAGTCATGGTCTCCTAGATGTTTTGGCTTAGCATTTGTAAATCTCACTACTCTCAAATTCAACAACTCCCAAACTAAACTCTGTTTTTTCTATACCAAACTCTGCTACTTATTTTTTTTTTTTTGAATCACTACGATAATTCACTCTACCAGTAAGACTTGTTCTCTTCTGTTTTGATATCCACTTCCCCTCAGTTCGCAGCCAATTTAGGTGTATAGATTATACCTCCCTCATTTGATCTGACATAGCCAGCTTGTCACTTCCACTCTGCTTCTTCTGTGGTACTCACATACAAATTTTAGAAGGGTTTCTGGCAGCTTTGCTTGCTTCTCACATCTAATACCCACTAAAGATATATGAACACTCTATCCATTATTTCCAAAAATGTATATGTGAACATGTCAGTTTTAAATTAGAGTCCTTTCATTGGTCTCCATTCCCTCTAATTCTGTTCTTTCTGAATAGGAATCTTTCAAGGTCATCATAGACAGAGTTTATATTCACTTTCCAAACTCCAATGTGTGATCTAGCATTACTATCTACTTAATGTTCCTAGCTCTCCTGGCTTAGTACATCCTCAGTGTCCCATGGCTCAAATACCATCGTTGGGCTGGAGAGACAGAGTAGACTGTAAGGCATTTGCTTTGTATATGACTGATCTGGATTCAATCCCTGGTACCATGTCTGGTCCCCAAATCCTGCCAGGAAAGTTCCCTGAGCACAAAGCCATGAGTAAACCCCGAGTACTGCTGGGTGTGGCTCCAAACCAAAATCCTGAACCAGATGTCATCAACATGCCATTCTTACGTTTTCAACAAATGTTTGCACAGATGTCCTTTCCTCTCACAAGACTTTAGTCATGTCTGCAAAAGCTTGCTGAAAATATGACCTTTTAGGGGTGAGAACCATAGCACAATGAATAAGGTGCATGTCTTGCATGCACAGGTTCAATCCCTAGCATCCTATATGGTCCCCTAAGCCTGCCAAGAGTAATTTCTGAGTGCAAAGACAGTTGTAACCCCTGAGCACCACTGGATGTAGTCCAAAGAAAAAAGAAAAAAGAAAAAAAGAAAATATGGCCTTTTGGCCCTCTAACATTATTCATAGTTCAATATATCATCTATCACCCTGTTAGAAACAGCTATTTCTAGTGACAAGTTAGTAGCCACTGAAGAACTAGAATATTGTGTCAATCTGTCCTGCAAGACTAAGAAGATTTTAATCTTCTGTAGGATGGTCCTCACCCTATTTTCCTTTTTGAAAAACAACCCGATACATCATCCTGAATAAGCTTCAGATTCAGATTAGCAGTCGTCGTAAAAATAATAAAAGATATCATCAAAGGTACACTTATGTGGGAGTAATTGGCTTTGTGTTTTATTTTGTCCTTTTCAAGATAATTGGAAAAAATAAAAATCACATTCCCATTTTTATAGGTGAAAAGACTGAGGCTTATGGAGTTTGCATATTATTTTAAGTTCTCATAACTTGCAAGTGGCACCTAAGGATCCTGCATACAACCTATTTATTATTATATGACTCTACTAGGGATACTAGGCTGATCATTTCTATAATCCACTCCAGTGGCCAGGAGATAGCACAGGGGTAAGGCACTTGCCTTGCTCATGGTCAACCCTGGTTTCTTCACTATCATTGCATTTTCTTTTCTGAGCACCATGTATAATATCACTAGAAGTGACCCACAAAAACAGAGCTGAAAGTAAGTCCTAAGATCTGCTCACTGTGGCTCCCATAGCTTACTAACTAAATAAAATAAATTGCAACCTAATTTTATATTTTTCCAGAAAATCTTTTTTTCTCTTCCCTAAAACATAAAGAGACAATTTCTGTACAGATAGGAGATGAAGAAGACTTTCCAGGAAACTTTGAGCAACCACTGAAAACTTGTTATTGACTTCTTAAGCTAAGTTGACTTATTTGTGTATAGTTTAAAATACACTGCTGCAACCAAGTATTGTTAGAGTCTTCCTAAGTATCCACTGAGGACAAAGATGCGGGGCGTTTTTGGTGCACAGGATGGGGCACCGAAGTAAACAAGGTTCTGTCCTTTTTCCTGAAAGATTGAGGTTTCCTGAAGTTGGCTCCTTCTTTTCTAGAAATTTCAGTATCTTTGTCTCAGGACAATATACTTGTTTAGCTTTATATTTTTTCCATTGGCAAGAATTTTAGGTAATTCATGTTGTGGCCTCTTCATAGAAAGTTGTGGGTGAAGTGAACAGGCAACACGAAGTTTGTTCTCCAGCCATCAGGAGAAATAATTAAGAGTTTCCATTTATAAAATAAGACCAAAATGAGAAGGGAATAGATGTGAAAAATATTGTTTTTTGGCATATGCATCATAACAGTTATACATGGTTTTGTTAATGCATATTATGAATCATGTATTAGATTGTGCCACTGAGGAAAAATTTGCTAGGTCATAACAACAATAACCACCACAAAAGTGATCATTATTTCTGCCAAATGATGCATGATTTATATTTTATTTTCAAGTTTCTATAGGAACATTGAAGACAGACAACTGCTATAGTGTCCTTTAAATGAATCCTATGCATAGAGATTCAAGGGATAATAGGATAGAGAGAGGAGCTTTTCACTTTGATATAGTCTCTTAGGAGTCATACATAAACTTCATGTTATTAATGAACTACTTATATAAAAACTTTATAAATAAATTCCAGTTGGGAAGAAAATTGATTGTAGAAAAGTTGAAGATTTCAAGACTAAATTGGAGAATTATTCAGTAGCCTTACCAAGAGATACAAAGAAAAATGGTTTAGTTTTATGTGGAGAAGAGGAAGAGAGAGGAATATAAATTCATATGAATCTATTAACCACACATTATTATTATCATCATCATTAATACCAACAACATTAACAAATAATGGGATTAGTAAGGGTTTATTTGTAGGCAACTGATTTTAGGCAAGAAAACAATAATTTGAAAGAACAAAATCCAGACATAAAGAAAAGATTGGAAGATCAGTGGTGTCTAGAGGCAAGTTCAACTAATAGACGTATGGAAGATTTATTCAAGCAGAACACAAAGAGAATGCAGAATATAAGATTTTGAGGCTATCATGATTGTGAGGCTCTGGAAGATGAGGAAGAAGAACACTGTCTAGGGATAGTGTGGAATATAAGGAGAATTAGGAAGTAGTAATAAAACATATAATCTAAAAGGGCAGGAGAGATAGCATGGAGGTAAGGTGTTTGCCTTGCATGCAGAAGGTTGGTGGCTCAAATCCCAACATCCCATATAGTCCCCTGAGCCTGCCAAGAGTGATTTCTGAGCATAAAGCCAGGAGTAACAACCGAGTGTTACTGGGTGTGACCCAAAAACAAAAGCAAACAAACAAACAAAATGGCTTAAGTATAAAATTGATACTATCAAAGGTGTTCTGAGAAACAGAAAATTTCACTTATTCTAAGTTTTGTTGTTTTTCATCAGTAATGACATGCAAGCTTGAGACGTCACAAACAAAATACTTTCTTCTAAGAATTTGTTGAGTCTCCTGATGATGTGCTAAGAAATTACAGAAAATTTTTTTTTGCTAGAAGTAAGCATTCTGTCAACTAAACAATGTATTTATCATTGACTCAGGACTTACATGGTGCTGAGAATTGAGTAAAGCTGAAAGCCATCACTTTAATGTTATAACATTGTCAAGTTTCACTTTAGACATATGGGTATATTTTACACTTGAAATAGGAAAAGAGGAGATGAAATATTTTTACATAACCAAAACTTGAATATATTGATCATGTACCCATACAAGTTGCACACAGCCACTTGCTGTCCCAATCCTTAGCATTATGACTTCACAGGGATATAGTTTGCAGTAGTTTCTATCATTTGAAGAAAGAGTACAAACTCTGATTCAGACAAATTCTTTTTTTTTTTGGTTTTTGGGCCACACCCTGTGACGCTCAGGGGTTACTCCTGGCTATGCGCTCAGAAGTCGCTCCTGGCTTGGGGGACCATATGGGAAACCAGGGGAATCGAACCACGGTCCATCCTAGGCTAGCACAGGCAAGGTAGGCACCTTACCTCCAGCGCCATCACCCGGCCCCAGATTCAGACAAATTCTTATTGATTCTTAGCAAAAATAGTTCTTGGAAAACTGCACAGAGAAGTGTGCACAATCTAACCATAGAAATTACTCTATTTTTTCGTAAAATCTTATTCCTCACACCACCCAGAAATGAAGATCTCATGAACATAGGTCACAATGGGTATGGTATGGAGGTAATTGACTTGACATTACAAGATGTTTACTGAATATAGGGAGTAAAATAAAGGAATATTTCTATGTTTGGGATTCTGATACAATCTGATTGTGCTCTGGTTTATTGCAATGTTTGGTTTTCATAGTTATTTGTATTTTGCCTTTTAATGCTAGCAAAAATTGATGAGTACATCTAGTTCATATAGATATTAGATCTATCAAAATTACATTGAAATTTCAAAAGTAGTTGTCATATTTAGAACTGATTTGGGTCTAGGGAAATCTATTATTTTGGATTGCATCATTAGTCAATATTATAGTTATATATATAGTTATTATTGTTATAATAGTTTCCAGGAACTAATACCTATGTTAATGATGTCGACAAAAATGATCTTATGGAGCAAATGAAACATTATGAATCAAAATGAAAAAAAAACAGCAAAACTCAATTAATATGAATATAAATATCAATTTTTTTGTGGAAAGATGTCACTACTCAATTGAAATATGTAAGTTACTTATTTAATAGATATTGCTGATTGGTTGAATGAAAATACTTTGGGAGAATTGCTTACTTAAATTCACCAGATTCTTTAATGTCTCAGCTCAGACATTGGTTAATTACCCTCAAAGGCTATATTTAAGAAATATCCCAAGTGTAATATCTCTGTATTTCATTCCTAAAGAATGATATCTAGCCAGTCATCACATATCTTCATTTCTAAAAAATTAACTTTGTCTCTCAAGGATAACAATTTGACATTGACAAGCATACGCAATCAATGAATATGACAAGCATATGCATCAATGAAGAAAGAAGAGTTAGTAATGAGGAATATGGTGGTATTGTTGCATATATTGATGCCCTCCACTGCTGCTCCTTTACCAAGGAGTCAGGGAGTCAGGGAGGAGATGGATACCTGGGAACCATGCAGTTCGAGGTGGACACGATTTTGTAAGCAAATGGTGAAGCTACTAGATAAATTTGAACAGCTATGACCTGTACTAAACAGCAAGCTCTTTTACTCCCTAATTTAAAAATTTTAAATTTCTTGCATTCACTGTGGGATACTTTGTTTATATGCCCCCAGGTTCATGATTTTTTCTTCTGCGATATATAATTTACTTTTATTGTATATTTGTCATGCATTAGTTTTCACTTCTAGAAAATCAATTTGGTTCTATCTTCTTAAGATTTTTAACATTTGGATTACAGTTATAATAGATTTATTGTAATTTTTCCTTATTTCTTTTTTTTGTGGCTTTTGGGTCACACCCGGCAGTGCTCAGGGGTTACTCCTGGCTCCATGCTCAGAAATTGCTCCTGGCGGGCACGGGGGACCATATGGGGCACCGGGATTCGAACCGATGACCTTTTGCATGAAAGGCAAACGCATTACCTCCATGCTATCTCCCGGGCCCCCTATTATTTCTAATATTACTACCAGCTCTGGATTTCTTCATATCTGAACCATACTTTCCTTTATTTTCAGAGGGAGCCACACTCAGTAAACCCAGGGCTTCTGGATCCACACTCAGGAATCACCCCTAGTGGGTCGGTTTTAAGCTGTTGAGAAAGTGAATGTGTTTGCTATACCCCTGAAAATATACTTTCCCCCTTTTAAGTTTCTTTCTTATTAAAATAAACTCTGTCCTACGATGAGGCAGTTAGATAATCTTGAATATTTTTTTACAACATTGACTTTTTCTTTAAAGCAACTTATAATTTTGAAACAATGGCCATAGGATTTTGGCTAGATATTTGTAAGAGATGGTGTGTGAATACTAAGAAGATGCTAAAAGGGTATATGAAATTTCAGGATGTAATCTGTGAAGGGGTTGCAATCACCAAAGAACATGTTTCTTAAGAGGGCCGGAGTGATAAAGGCATTGCTTTGCATGTTGCTGATCCAAATTCAATGCCCAAAACACTCTATTTACCCCAAGCTCTGTCAGGAGTGATCCCAAGCAAAGAGCCAGGAGTAAGCCCTTAGGACACCTGGGTGTTTTTCCCTAACCCTCCAAAAGGTCAAGGCTACATAGTACCTGACTATACATGAAAAAACAAAAAAAGGGACAGGTCCCAGAATTCAAAGACATGATAACCATATATCGCTATGAGAAATTGGTTCTTATGGAACCTTTAAAGCTATGACAGCTCTTGCAAATATAATTAGCTATTTGTTCAAAAGTACCAGAGCATATAATAAAGAAAAACTTGAATCTAAAAATGGTCTCCCTACTGAACCTCTGGAGAATGGCATTCAAGTATTTGAGATAATGACATTCTTTAGATTTATGCTCGTGATTTGCATTCATTTTACGGACTTATGTATTTTCCCTACCCTTGATGACTTTTCAAATAATAGCAGAATATGGCATTCTTTTCTGTCATATTCTATCTTCACTCATTTTTAGTAATTGGCACATTTAATTCATGTTTAAATTATAGTTTAGAACAGTTAGCAGCTTCTAATGTTTATATTACATCATCTCATTTTATAATGTGTTTTCAGTCTGAATGTAATTTCTCATGGGATGAGGAAGTTATATATTTAGATGAGGAAACAGGGAGGAGGTGAACAAAAAGTAAAACTTTTTGAAGGTCTGAGTATCTAACTCTTTGGCAAACAAATTTTTAGATAAGAGAAGTACAACCCTGAATATCAGAATAGGAACGGGGAATTCAAACAGGCTGGTGGTGCTAAAGAGCCCAGACTCAGTCTTTTAACCAGTGGGAATCCAGTGCCTGAGAGACTATTACAAGCTGCTATTTTTTTTTCATGCCAAGTTGCTAATTTTTTTTAAGAGGCCAAACAGGAAAACATTTTGCCTTAGTGAACCATAGTATCTTTTACCCAATTCTGACACTGCACGTAAAAGCAGCGATAGACAATGCTTGTTTGCTGCACTTGTCAGGGTCGGAAGCGATAGCACAGCGGTAGCGTGTTTGACTTGCATGCGGACCCAAGGACCGACCTCGGTTCAATACTGTACCCCATATGGTACCCCAAGCCAGGAGTGATTTCTGAGAGCATAATCGGGTGAGGCCCAAATGAACAAAGAAAAAGAAAGAAACAAAAAAAAAATGCCTTGGGACAGCGGTAGGGCGTTTGCCTTGCAGGCGGCTGACCTAAGATGGTCAGCCCTTACGGTCCCCAAGTCAGGCGCGATTTCTGAGCACATAACCAGGATTAACGCCTGAGCATTCACCGGGTGTGGCCCAAAAAGAAGCAAACAAAACAAAAAATAAAAATAAAAGGATGTACTTGTGAAATAATAAAAGCTTTATTCATAAAACAGTGGTAAAAAATTCTTTTGCCTGTGTCTATAATTTGCTTACTCCTGGACAAGGTAATTCTTTGACTTAAAACTTCAACTCATGTTATTTCACTGTTTTACATTTCTGATTTTGTATGTTTCATAACCTACATAATACAACTGTACAAAATGGTATGATTACATAATTTAAATTATGTTGGTGGTGGATGCTAAAATATTTTCTACTGGAAATAATAAATAAATCTTGACTAACATTTATTAGAGCTGATACTTTGAATTTTGAGGGTCACACTTGGCAGTGCTTGGGTCTAATCCTGATTCTCAGGAGTCACTCCTAGGAGTGCTCAAGGGACTATCGGTGGTTCTGGGATTGAACCAAAGCCTGTTTCATGCAAAGCATGTGCTCCAGTCTGGTTGTGCTATTTTTCCTACTCTAATGAGTTGACACTTTGTGCCATGTATTGCTCTAGCCATTTTACACCAAAGATTAAGAATTACATTACTCCTCACAATAATTCAGAAAGAAAGTACTATATTCATCCTCATTTTACAGATAAAGAAACTGAGGCACAGAGCTGAATTTGTTTGATAAAGTCTATTTTCTTATGATTGGTAGTCTATGAGATTTAAGTAACTAATGTTAATTTAGAGAAGCATGGGCATATAAGTTAACAATTCAAGAATAAACCTATAAAGTAACTATTTAATTCAAATAAAAAGTTAACCAATAAACATCTATTTCAAGTAAGATATCATGTTAGGAACGCATTTGTTAACTACGAAGGATCTGTGAGAAAATAATATTCCTCAACTCCACAATAGCTATGTGAAAAAGGAATTATTTCTCTCACTTTACAGTAAGGAAACTGAGGTTCAAAAAGCACAAGAAATAGGTCAAGATAGTATTGCTTGCAAGTGTAGGGGTTCAGTTGGAAGTAAAATATAGGTCCTGTCTTCTGGGAATATTCTTGGACAATTTATTGCCCCTTAGATAATGATTTTTATCCCTCTAACCAAGAATTTTTCAAGGCCCACAAAATTGAAGTTTTATTCATAACTAGGAGGGAGAAGGCCCCAGAGTAGGGGGTTTGCTGTGCAACCTTCCAAAGTAAGAGTTAGCACTATCCTGGATTACCTTAAGAGAAATATCATTCCTGACTAGGGACTTAAACTGAATTCAGAAGCAGGGACTTAAGAATATGAAGTTTGAATTTACAGACTTAGAGCTTAACTGAATTAAGAAAGAAGGAAGAAAGCAAAGTGAGGAAGGGTGAGAATCGGACAGTTGTATCACTCAGTGACATCAAGCAAATTGCTTTATGTATAAAATGAAGAAGGTAAAATAACTTGTGGATATGCATCAATGTTTATCAAGCATGAACTCTAGAGTTGGGGTATGGGTGGGGTTGGAGAGTGATTTTTATTTTCTAAGAAATATCTCAGGATAATTATGGAGCATTAAGTGAGGAAATAGTTTTTTTTCAACTTGTATTCTGAAGGGGGCTTTTAGCATACTTGGGGTCAGCAAGGATATCCCAGCTAGCCTTCCTTCTGTCACAAAACTTCAGTTCTACTCAGTAATTATCTGGAATTTGGATAAAATAGTCTAATATTTCCACTTTTTTGGATCCTTGCACAGAACAAAAGCTTCAGACCAGACTGTCTGGCTCAGGGAGGGTCATATTTATATTACACATATTATTGCTACTTATAAGCTGTGTGGATAAGGATGAAATTAATTTTCATATGAGAGTTGATATTCTATTGTGATATTTCTTGATTTTGTGAAAATATGAAGACCTTTTATACTACTTTTATTTAAATTTAGATATGACTTTGTCCTTCCTTTCTTCTATTTCATGCATCTTTTTCAATATTGTAAAGAATGTTTAAGAATAACTGATCTATCTGTCTGCTTATGGCAAAAACACATTCTGTTTTAGGATTTTTAAATAAATTAGGGAAAATGTTTGGAGGAAGAGGAGGCAAAGGAAAAAATATAGGAAAACGTGATGGGGGAAAGATGGAGGAGAAAAGAGGAAGAACAGGGATATGGGGAAGATGAAAATTAAAGCAAAAGAGAAACATGGCAGAGTGGGAGACAGAGAAGAAAAACAGTAGATATAAGGTTGTGTTTGTGTGTGTGTGTGTGTGAGAGAGAGAGAGAGAGAGAAAGAGAGAGAGAGAGAGGAGAGAGAGAGAAGTGGAAAATATAGAATCTAGTATTTTCTAAAGTTCTTTATCCAGCCTTGATTATTTGGAGACTATGGAGATACCTATGCCCAATTCTAGCCAAGTGGAGCTTGTGAATAAATACCTCTGGGTAGGAGCAGATATCTGTAAACACAGCTGAGGAATTGAAAGTCAGGTTCTTCAAGGGTATCGACTTGTCAAAATCACACCACAGCTGCGGATTAAAAAAAAAAAGAATAGCAACAACAACAAAAAAAAAACATAAAAAAAAAACACAGGAACAACAAAGTCAGTGTGAGCGCTAGCTAGAACAAAGTAGTGTGCTACTATTGCTGGGCTTTAGAGTCAAAATCTGGGCAGACCAGGCCCTCAAGGGGGATTTCAGAACACAAGAGCAAAATAGAATGTGCTCTTTTAGTCTTAAAGAAGGTACTGGCTTAGCAAAAGCACGGAAAAGCCAGTTTCAAAACCAGCCCAAGATTGCTCTGTTGGCCTCATCAATGTAAGATCAGTGGAGTGTGCTTGTACAGAGCAAGAAGGCAGAGAAGAAAAGTCTGGCTGTCCCCAAACAAAAGTGGGGGCATATTTACTACAAAACTTTTAGCATTGGTTTGGTGGCCCTTTCCTGGGAAAGCAACTGCTGTTAGAGATTTTGTGGTGTTCAGAAAAGAATAGCTACCACTGACTAAATTCCTCCTCTGTGCCAGCCACCGGGTATACCAAAAAGAACAAAAAAAAGGGGGGGGGGCTCACAAATAAAAAGCCTCACAAACACCTTGTGATGTAGCTCTTTTTTTAATCCCCATTTTACAACAGAAAAATATGAAACTCTGAGAAGTAAAGTAACTTGTCTGGAATCACCGACTTATAATTGGTAAGATGTGGAACAGAGTTGAATCCAGTTCTATCTGACTCC
>PVKC010000588.1:33578-48709 GCA_004027635.1 Crocidura indochinensis | reverse complement strand
CCTAAACCTCAGAAATGCCTGCTTTATTACGACTTGAGAACCTGGCTCTAACCTTACAAGCCATAACCAATAATCATATATAATCACATTTCCAATTGTCACAATCTAGAAAATATTCATGAAAGGATGGACTTAACTTAGGATTTTCTCTTTTGATATGCCTTACTTGTAAGGCATATATATATAGCCCAAGTAACATAGACTCTAAGTCAAAATTGGACCAATGTGGATGATCTACTTCAGGCAGGAAAAACCTCCAACTCATCAGATGACAATCATAGAGTTAATAGTTTGGGTCACTGAGGTCACTGAATACTTGGAGACCTTCCCTCAGGTCCAAAGGCACAATGATGGTTCCTGCCACCAGAGGATGTCTTTCTAAACACGTCCATTTAAAATCTAAAGTCAGATGAATCACTTCCAAAAGCTAATCTCTGAGTCATGGGCCACACAATTTGTACATACACAAAAATGTAGTTGTCTACATTACAAATTTCAAGAAAAGACAAAATCGCAAAACAGGTCATCAAATCAAAAGCACTGAAAAATAAGGCAATTGGAGTTTTATCTGAATTTGAGGTATCACATCCAATATGTACTCTTAGGAAATTGTAGGCAAAATAATCAACCTTCCTGAAAGAGTTTCCTCATCCATTACATCGGAATAAGCATACCTACCTGCAGCACACAATATGTGCTATTGCATTTCCACCGCCCATTAACAGAAACAATAGAGCATAATGAACATGAATGGGGAGTCAGACAGAACTTAGCAAGTTATTTCATGTCTTTGGGCCTCAGTTTGTTCAGCTATAAAGTAGGGATAATGACACTTACCTCACGGGGTTAGTGTGAGGGTTAAATAAGAAAAACTTTCCCTGCTGCTCCTTCAGTGCATGGCACATAGGAGGTAAGTACTTGATAAATGGCAAATCTTATTTATAATTATAGTTTGTTGCTCACTGACAATACAGAAATTTAATAATGTCTAAAACTTCTTTGGAACACATCATCTCACTTATTCAATGAAGATGACTTACTACCAACATAACACATAGTTTTGATAATAGTCATTTCTGTTCTCTGTACTCAGGCTTGAGGCTTAGGACAAGCATATGAAAATAACTGGTACCAAAGAAGGCAAAGCAACTAGTTGTAGGTTTAATAAACTCTTAAATCCTGACTAGAGTAGATATTAGAGAATTGATGGATTTAAAATGCTTACGATATTTAGGATGGCTCCCAGAAAATTAATCAGGATGGATGCAAAGATAATGACGTTCCTGGCCAAATAAGTCTCATTTATCCAACAGCAAGTTTTCCGGAGAACAAGGGGTAAACACTTATAATCCTCTGCTGTAGTGATGAGGACCAGAGCTGAGTGCAGCATAATCAGGATGGAAAATTGGACAGCCATTGGCATCACTCTGCAGGGAAACACAGAACACTGGGTCACATGTCAGCAATCTCTGATCTCCCCTTGCCCAGAGGCACTAGCAATCATGTCCATATTTTTTTCCTCATTTTTTCTAAAGCTCTACATGTTCAAGAAAAGGGTTATTGGCAAAAGTTATTTCTTTTTATATACTGCTACCTCCTACCTTTATCGAGAAACTGTGCAATGACCACAAATTATTTGTCTATATGTATTTTAATTCCCATTTAAAACATTTTTCCATATTCATCTTTTTATTGGAAACCGATTCCCTAAGACAACACACTAGTAGAACTAGTATTTTTTTCTGCTAATTTTATCTACTAATACTAGTAGAACCAATATTTTTTCAACTTTATAAACAACATATATAATTTTTTAATTTTATTGAGACCAAAGTGAGTTACAAGTCTTTCACAATTATATTTAAGGTACATAGTGACAGTGAATTAGAGTCTTTCCCACCACCAGTGTTGACAGCCCTCCACCCTAGTTCCCAACATGCATCCCATATTGACAAGCTTTGCTCCCTGGACTAATAGTGTAGCAGGTCCATTTTGTGTTTAGCTTGTTACAGTTTGGGTCTCTTGATTCTGTTGTTGTAGACTTTGGCTTGGGTATTTAGATCTGACTCTTTTTTCACTCAGTGAACCTGAGATCACTTGGCCCTTGGGTCCCACTCACCTTTTTCTCTTTTTCAATTTGTAGAAGGACATAAAAATATGAAGCCAAACAAAATGATTCAAGTTCTAAGGTTCTATGAAAAAAGGAAGGAGCCACTCCCTATCTAGAAGATAATTAGAAGGGAAATTTCCTTAAGAGATATAGGGTGTCTCCACACATGAAGCATTTTGTTATGAGACCAACTACAGGCTCCAGGCATGCTGGTTGTCCAACCTCAAGGTCTTTCTTTATGGTTCAAGGGGAAGTTCTGTTTAGTTGTGGTTGTTAAAGTCAGTCTTCTGTAAATTGAGTTCTTGGTTTTTGCACAGGTACTAGGATGAAGCCTAAGGTAAAGTCATTCTTTATGGCCTTAGGAAGTTCTGCACAGTCTCAGTTGTTGCAGTCAGTCTTTTGTAATTAAGGATCTTGGATTTTGCATAGATCTTGGGGAGGAGCATCTTCTGATTTCATCTCACTGTTAAGTGATGTGGTAGGACAACCTTAGACTGACTTAGATTGAATTGTTGTTTCCCCATCGTCAGGGTTTCATATGAAGCTACCCTGGAGCAAGTTGGTGCCAGACCAATATTAGGGCACCCCAAAAGGAAGTTTGATTCCTGGTGCTGGTGCAGGAACCTGTGCCAGTAGAACTAGTATTTTATCTCACTGCTTTGCCCATAGGGGGATACATGTACAATTTCCCCTGTAAGGTAGGTTTAATGAAATACTTTCACTCTTGCTCTATTCTCCTACTAAGAGCTACATTGGATACATTGTCAATTTGTTCACTTGGATTAATGATTAACACGTTTTGTATGGATTTGGGGCATAGGAATGTTTCACTTTGAAACACAGATAAGAATTCATGTCTTGCCAATGCTTCTATATCATTTACATCGATGTTAATTCCAAATAGAAAATTGAACCTCAAATACTCACTTGAAGCTATTTATTTTGGGAACAGCAGTTTGAAACAAGTTTGCTAGTCAGTTAGATGGACATAATGTGTGACAAGTCAGAATTTGGGACTTAAGGTGATATTTGAAGAAATGGGAACAAAGTGCAAGCTCAAAGAGAATCTAGAGATAAGAGGCAAAAGGATAAAGATAATGTTATATCAGCTCCAGGAAACAAACTCCTCTGTGACATCCTTAATACTGCTCTCACACCACTAACATGGGTCAGCTTTGATATGACATCCTGACAATGAGGAAATGGCAACAACTTGACCTAAGAGCAGGTTGTCTTACCTCACCGCCTAACAATAAGACGAAATTAGAAGACATGTCATCCTTTGATCTGTGCAAAAGCCAAGATCGATATCTACAGAAGACTGACTATGACAACATGACTGGGCAGAGCTTATCCTGGGACAAATAAAAAAGTTCCTAGTCGAGGCTTTGGCTTATGACCTATACAATAACCAAGATCTCTAATTCCAGAGGTCTAACAGACAATTTCAACTGAGCAGATCTTCTGGAAACATAATGAAAGACTTTGTCAGGGGATTGATGTAAAAACCAAGACCACCAACTACAGGATTGATTAAAACAACAGTGATAAAAACAGAACTTATAGAACCCTAAAGAAGGAAGCCATCCTAGACTCCATCCTATGAACTGTGCAAAAATCAATAGTTCTAACTACAGAGGCCTGATTTTATCATCTATGACTGAGCAGAAAGTTTCTAGCCACCACAAAAGGATCTAGGGGAGAGTAAAAGACCAGAGCCTTCAGTTATTCATGTGACTTCAAGAACAGAGAACCCCTGTATCTATTAGGCCAAGGGAATTTCCTTTCTAATCTCCCCAATATTTACTGTGCCTATGCAAAAAAAAAAAAAAAGCTCAAACTAATTTTTTGGTTTTGTTATTCTTGTTGTTTTTTAAATTTTTTTCTTTTTTCCCACCTTTTTCCTTATTCTTTTTTTTCTTTTTCTTTTTTGTGCTTTGTTTTGTTTTTATTTTAGGGGCATGGTTATTGTCTTTATTGCTGTGGTCTTTTTATTTATTTTTATTTATTTTTATTTTCTTCTAACAGGACCTCATAAATTGAACCATCTTGTTCTGCCTCACAAATTGAGGGAGAAATAATGGAAGGTACCAAGACCAAACAGTCTAATGGACATTAAGTAGAAACAAAAACAATCAGACTTAAACACCAAATCCAAAGCTAACAAAAACAGAATTGATACCCAATCTACAAGCTATACACAGAGGGGACTACTTATACTGGCAGCCAGGTGGGGGAGGGGTAAGGGAGGGAGATTTTGGATGCATGCTGGCAACAGGGATAGAGGGAGGACAACATTGGTGGTGGGAATGCCCCTGATTCAATGTCACTATGTACCTAAAATATTACAGTGAAAGACTTGTAAAAAATAATTATTTTTTAAAAAGATAATGTTATAGGAGAAGCTAATGAGCTAGAAGAAGACATGGCAACAAATGAGACTTAGAAAATGTTCAATAAGCAGGAAAGCAAAAATTCATGACATGACAGCAGGGGAAAAGACATTTATAAGGAAGGAGTAGTTAAGACTGAAAACTTGCTCTGTACAACCAGGATATATGGAAGTTCTAAAATAACTCTTCTTATCTGTTGGAGGTTCAGAAATTTATTTTATTTCTTTAAATTTTAGCATTTTCACAGTTTTGATTTTAGGAATCCCCTTGACAGGACATCTCTGCAGGAGTTCTAGACAAGAACAGAAGGTCTGTGCATCACTGAGTTCCCAGAGGACTCTAGGCAAATGAGGAACATCCTCTCCAAACAGGCTGACAAAATACCATTATTCCTGGGCACAAATGGCAGGCAAACAAAGGTGCTTTTAGGCAGATTGCTTTATTAGGTAGTCCCAGGACAGCAAGGGCCCGTCTGAGACTATGGTGTCTCGGTGGCATGAAACAATTGGAAATTTATTTGTATTTCAGTAATACAAATGTCTTATCTCCATGTGAGAAGCAGGGTTAACTGGGTGAAGGATAGTTTGAAAACTGTCAAAAGAGTATGGAAGCTTAGGTTTGTCAATACTTCCATCCTACTACTGCTGTATAAATAAGGCCTTTGTATCTCAGTATGATATGTAGAGCTCCAGTAGCTGTCCTTCTCACTTGACTGCCCTTTCCTTTCACCCTTCTTTAATTGCTGGCAAATCTAGGCACGTGCACTAAATGCTGTGGTTCTCCTTATCTCATTGCTTTTTTCCCAAAATGCAGTGTTCTTCACTCATCTAGAATTGTTCTATTCTTCAAGCCTCAGTTATTCCATGACTTTTTCTATGATACAAGGCATAGGCCTGAGTTTCAAGAAATCTCCTTAGAGTATGCTTTTCATGGAAAGACTGCTTCTCTCTCCAGGTAGAAACAGCATTCCTACCCATACTCTAATTCTCTCTAGAAAGAGTAGAGCTGTACAGTAAAGTGACAGGTTACAGAAGCACAGAAATCCATGGTTTTTCTATATGCAAATAATGTAATAGAAGAGAAATAAATTTTAAAAATACTATTCACAATTTTGCCTCAGAAGAACCAAGTACCTGAGAATCAGCTTAACAAAAGAGGTGAAAATTTTATTCAAGAAAAGCTACAAATGACTTCTAAAATAAATAAAAGAGAACAGGGAGAAAAGGAAGTGTCATATAAATTTAAGCAGCCCCTATAACATATTCATAGCATTTTAAAAGACATAAATCAAATGCTATTATATTTATAAGGAATAATCCCCATCACATAAAGAGCCAAAGTCCAAGAAAGAAAAATATGTGAGGCTTTTTCCTTCACAACTCTATACTACTTTATAAGCCATAGTATTCAAAATAGCTTGATACTAAAATTAGAATAGATTCTAAGAACAAAGAAATATAATTTAGATTCCAGAGACAAACTTCTAGCTTTATGGACAGTTAATCTTTGATAAAAGGCAATACCTAGGAGGGAGTAGGGAAGGCCTCTCAACAAATGCTGCTCGGAAAATTAGTCATGTACAAAAAATTAAATTCAAATCTATTCTTAACACTATACTCAAAAGTAGAAGCAAATGGATTAAAGATTTTAATATCAAACTTGAATCTTTAAATTGCATTGAGAAAAACATATATATAACACTCTGACATTGAAATTAGAGTATCTCTTCATGATATAATACATTAAGTGAACTGAAACAAAAATGAAAATGTAACTATATTGAGTTAAAAGCTCTGTACCACAAATGGCATGGTGACCTGAATAGAGATACCCATAGACTGGGAGAAAATATTTTCATTTCATTTATCAGATAAAAGATTGATAACTAATATATAAATCACTAGAACTCAACATAGAAAATTTGGAAAATATGGAAAGAGAGAAGAAATGATCAGAAACCTGATCAATGCTTATATACAGATGGCTAGGGATATATGAAAAATGCTCTCTGTACTATATATCAAGAAATGAAAATCAAAAGCAATCAAATATCAACTCATACTAGTGAACTGCACACATCAGAAAGGAAACGAAAGTATTGCTGTGGATGTACACAAAAAATTACCTTCATGGGGCCGGGCGGTGGCGCTGAAGGTAAGGTGCCTGTGCTAACCTAGGACTGACCACGGTTCGATCCCCCGGTTTCCCATATGGTCCCCCGTGCCTGCCAGGAGCGACTTCTGAGCGAATAGCCAGGAGTAACCCCTGAGCATCACCGGGAGTGGCTCAAAAAAAAAAAAAAAAAAAAAAACTTACCTCCATTTACTGCTGGTGGAAATGTTAACTGGTCCAGTTATTTGGGAAAAGAATAGATACTCCTCAGAAAAACTAGGAACTGAGTTTACATATGACCCAGAATTCTACTTCTTGGTACCTAGTACCAGGGCCTTAAAACTCTTGCTCTCGTATGTTCCTTGTAGCACTATTCATAATAGCCAAAATCTGGGAACAACTCCTTTTAGTGTCCAAAAACAGAAGACTGAATAAACTTTGGTACATACACACATTGATACATGTCTTGTATCATAAGAAATAAAAATATGGATGGATGGACCTGGAGAGTATTGTGCTGAATGAAAATGAAAATGGAAATCATATGAGGCAAAATTGTGAAAATGGAAATTACAGAAACAATGGAGGAGAATAACAAATATACAGAGGCAAAAGAAATTTAGAACTGGTCTTCAGTAGGAAAGTCATCTCAGGGAGAGGTGAAAAGAGGTGAATGGAAGCAGACATTGTATGAAGATGTGGTGCTGCAATGTTTAATTAGTGAAAATCTACTAATAACAGTTTTGTAAAGCATAATGCTTAAATTAAAATTTTTGAAATAAGATGATAACCACGAATTAGTAAATGCTTTAACTAGACACCGAAGTCAATGGCTGGATCCTGAACTTTTCAGTCACAAGAATTGTGAGAATTACATGATATCTAATATCTGTAAACCACCAAGTCTGTGCTATATTTTAAAGTATCAGTTTGAATTAAGGCAGGAAGTAGAGAGAAGGAAGTAGCCAGTTGTTAAAGCAAAGCCTGGCATTTGATCCATTACTCTGAAACACAACCGATTACACAGCTTGTGCACAAATTGTTTTATTTATAAAAACTTGGATATTTGTTTGTTTGTTTGTTTGTTGGTGACCCGGTGACGCTTGGGGGTTACTCCTGGCCATATATGCACTCAGAAATCATTCCTGGATTGGGAGACCATTTGGGATGTTGTGGGATAGAACAGTGGTCCGTCCTATGTTAGCGCATGCAAGACAGACACCCTACTACTTGCGCCACTGCTTCGGCCCCAGAACTTGGACTTTTTAAACCCACCTCTAAAAGAGATTCTGAGTTTAAAGTAATAAAGCTATCCAATGCTTGTTTAGCATACAGTAAAACTTTAAAAGGGGCTACAGAGGCATTACAGGAGTTGTGGCACTTGCCAATATTTGGCTGACCTTGGTTTGAATCCTGGCACCACATATAATCTCGTGAGCACTTCCAGGTGTCTGCTGAGCATAGAGCTATTAAGAATATGCAAAGAAATTCCAGTATTCTCTATCCATTCATGGTAAAACCCAAAGAACCATTTTGAAGATATAGGAAAAATGTGTCAATTACAGAACTGTCTTTCTTGGTAAGAAGCAGCATGAAGTATAAATGTTTTGTGAAGGAGCTGGAATAATAGTGCAGTGGGCAGAGCATTGCCTTATATGAAGCCTATGTAGGTTCAATCCCTGGCATCCCATATGGTCCCCTAAGCACTGCCAATAGTAATTCCTGAGTGAAGAGCCAAGAGTAAACCCTGAGCACCACTGACTGTGGCCCAAAAAAGAAAGAAAAAATTTTGGGGAATCTTTGTAGCAGCTCCTTAGTTCTCATTATGAAAACACCCAAACATTGTGTTATCCCATCCCCCAACTTCCTGTTTAATCTTATCTGATGACAAAACCAGCCCATTTCTGGGAGGGGGTCTATGGAAGGAAACAAAGGGGTTGCCTGAGGGATGTAAATGGGGATTCAGAGAGATTCAGCAAGGGATTCAGCAAGAAGTTTCAGAAGTAGGCAGCATGGAGAAATGGCAGAGACAGGATTAAATACAGGGCAGTTAAAGGGACTGCTTAAAAGGTTAGCTTAGAAGCCACACCTGGTGGCTAGGGCATCTTATTAATAAAAGCTTCATGTCTCCTGACTTCTACTGACTGTTGTGGATAATTTCCTCAACATTACCCTGAACCTGCACACTTGCTGGGTGGAAGGGGATCTGGTGCCAGAGAAAGGCCTCACCATCCATCCATCATCATCCAGCCCCATCAAGGACTTATTAATTTACTTTATTCTATACATTGGATTATAACTTTTATCTCTTGAGATACTAGACGTCCACGTAGTTCTGAATTTGTGTTTTCCTTGGTGTACAAAAGAATCAGGAAACCTTTTATTTCTATTATTGAGTCTGCAAAAAGACTGACAAGGGCTTGCAAACAGTTCTGTCTGTCTTGGTAATATGCTCTAATTTCTCTCTGTTTTCTGCCTATACACAGGATCTGTGGGTTGGTTCTATAATTTGAAGTGTGCTGGGGAGGCAGGGATCAGTGGGAGTGAACAGTCTGTGGCAGCCTGTGGTACAATAAGAAACTCAGATCATACTCAACACTGACATTTGTATCACCCTTCACAATTTACAGTCTATGAGCTCAGTTTCACATTTGATTTTCTTTGCAATCCTGAAAAATTTTCTTGTTCACTTTAATAAATGAAAATAATATTAGATCCTATTTGCCAGGATTTTGTTGAGGATCTTTGCATCTGTGTTCATCAGGAATATTGGTCTGTAATTTTCTTTTCTGATAGCATCTCTCTCTGGTTTTGGTATCAAGGCGATGTTGATTTCATAAAAGCTCTTTGTAAGTGTTCCCGTTTTTTCCGATTTCATGAAAGAGCCTGGCTAGGATTGGTAGTAGTTCCTCTTGAAAGATTTGAAAGAATTCCTTAGTAAATCCATCTGGGCCTGGGCTTTTTTTTTTTTTTTTGGCAGACATTTAATTACCTTTTTAATTTACTCAATAGTGATGAGAGTGTTTAGATATGCTACATCCTTTTTACTCAACCGTGGAAGGTTATTAAGAGTCCAAGAATTTATCCATTTCTTCCAGGTTCTTATGTTTAGTGGCATAGAGTTTCTCAAAGTAGTCTCTGATTATCCTTTTGGATCTCTGCAATCAATATCCTTTAAAACTCGATATGATCTGTTGTTATAATCAGAGATACTGGGCTGGTTATCTTTACAAAATCATATCTCCAGGGCTGGAGCGATAGAACAGTGGTAGGGTGCTTGTTTTGCCCATGGCACCGACCACTGTTCGATTCCAGACCTTCCATATAGTTCCCTGAGCCGAGACTGATTTTATGAGTGCATAACCAGGAGTAACCCCTGAGTTGCATTGGGTGTGGCCGAAAAACAGCAAAACAAACAAACAAAACCAAAAATAAAAACTAAAACAAAATCATATCTCTAATCCATAATATGTCTTCCATTCAGTGTCATTCTCCTTTGGACCTTCTTGCAGTAACTCCAATAAAAAAAGCTTATCTTTTGTCATTCATTTACTCACTTGTCAATATAGTATAAGTATATATATATTTATAAGTATATATATATGTGTGTGTGTTGTGTGTATAATGGTTTCTAGTTGTTAATGCATTTTCCATGATAAATATATCTATTCAATAGAATATACTGATGTATTAATTTATTTGTGATTATTTTTGTTTTGCTTTTGAGCCACACTGGTGATGCTCAAGAGTTGCTCCTGGCTTGGGGACCTATGGGATGCTGGGAATGGAACAAGGTTCATCCTGGATTGGCTGTATGCAAGTCAAACACCCCACCGCTGTGCTATGGTTTGGCCTCATATTTGTAACTAATTTTAATAAAATTGGCTCACTTCACCTCAGGTATCAAAGTGGTAAATTGTGGAAACATTTTTTTCAACTATTTTTGTTTTTACCATACGTTCAATGTTTATGGAACAGCAGTACAAACTCTGCTTTATTTATTTTTTTTGGCTAATTTCCCTATCTTTTAGTTTGACTAAATTTTTATCAATTTTTTGGAGGGGCCACACTCTGTGGTGCTCAGGGGTTATGTCTGGCTTTGAACTCAGAAATCAGTCCTGGCAAGCTTGGGTGACCTTATGGGATGCTAGGGATCAAACCAGGGTCACCTGTGTACAGGACAAACTCTCTACCCACTGTGCAATCACCCCGGCCCCATTTTTATAAATAATTTTAATGAATAATTAAATAATTCAACAAAATAATTGTTATTTTGTTGAATTGCTGTTTTTTCAATATCATTTCACTCTTTTTACATATGTTGATGGTCTTCAACTTGTTTCAGGTTAAATTGTGTTTCCCTACTTCCTCTACTTAAATCTTTCATTTCTAACATATGCATTTATACTTGTATTCCCTCAAGCACTATTTCTGCTGCATCCTACATTTTTTTGGTCATAATGGTTGTAATCAGGGTTTACTCTTGGTTCTGCACTCAGGAATCACTTCTGAGAGGCTCAGAGGACCATATGAGTCACCGGGATTAAATTTAGCTTTGTACAAGGCAAATGCCCTAGCCACTTCTTTGCAGGTATCTTACAAATTTTGATAAAGAGCATTTTCATATAGCTCACACTATCTACAAATTATCTTTTTAACGATTTGTTACCTAAAAATGTTTTATTTAAGCTCCAAATATTTTGGAATTTTCCCAGCTATCTTTCTGTTATTGATTTCTACTTTAATTTTACTGTGGTCTGAGAAGATACTTTGCATGATATACATTTTTTCAAATTTGTTAAACTGTAATTTAGTACTAAAATGTCTATCTTTGCAATATCTTCAGTAAACTTGAGAAGAATGTGTAGTCTATAAGAGTTGATAGGAATAATTGATTGGTAGTGTTGTTCAGCTTATCTATATCTTTAGTGATTTCTTGCCTGCTTTATTTATTAATTGCTGACTGAAAAATGACTCCTCTTTGGTGCATTCATATTTATATTTATATTTTTATCTTTGTGTAATATCTCTTTACAACTGATTATTTTCCTTATTTTGAGCCTGTTTTGTATCAAGTTCTTTTTTTTATAGCTTTATACACTTTAAATTTGTTCCAATATGGTAAACAAATTTATTTAATTTTAATATATTTGTTTTATATTTATAGTAGTTCTTTGTTCAGCCTCTTTTTTAGTTGAAATATTAGCACTATCAATATGCAATTGGATCATTTTAATAGTTAGATTTATATATTTCCATCTCTTAAAATATTTTATCAACCCTATTTATTTCATTTATTCATTCCTTTGTATATCTTTAATGATTAACTATTAAATGCTCGTTTACATAATTTTATTTTATTAAGAGATAATTATATTTCTCACAAATATTTTACTGTTTTCTTAAGAGTTTATTACAGGGGTCTCAATTACTCAATTTACTTGGGGGCCGCAGGAGGCAAAGTCGGGGTGATCCTTGAGTGCAAAGTCAATAGTAAGCCTTGAACATTGGTGGGTGTGACTCAAACAACTAAAACAAAACAAAACAAAACGAGATTCCTCTAGGGCAGGGCCACAAAATGTTGTATGGAGGGCCAGAAACGGCCCATGGGCCGCGAGTGTGAGGCCCCCGGTTTATAATTTACATTTAATTAATCTAGGTTACCTATAAATAATATATCATTTAGTATGTAATGTAGGTTCCTAAAATTTATTTCTTCAAATCCTTAATATTAACATTATTTTTGTACATGTCTTGTAGGAAAGGTCAAAAGAAAATGCAGTTTTTGTTTATTTTCATTTTGTATCATCTTTGAAGAAAGCCATTTTTCATTGCATAATTTAAATATTTTACTCGTTCTTCTAATGTCCATAATTTTTCCTAAAGGTAAGGTATGGACCCTCTCTAGCTCCCAACTTAAAATTTTTCTCTTGTCTTTGCAATTGCACTATGACATGCTTAAGCATGCTTAAAAATCATAGTGGGGGGGGGTATGCTGCTTGGTGTTCTCTATTGACCTTAGTTCTGCTGTTTCATGTTTTTCTTACTTCTGGAAAATATTACCCATTTAAATATTTTTCCACTCAATTGTTCATTCATTTTTCTCCTGGCCATTATATCTTTGAAATTGTCTAAAAGATTTTGAATGATTTGAGCATTTGCCAAGAGTTCAATTTTTTTTTTTTTTGCATTCAGTTTGGAAAGTTTCTATTGACTTGGTTTTTGGCTCACTTGAAAATATTGATAATTTATCAAGACATTAATCATATCCACTGCAAATTTTTTGATTACTAACATTTACTTTTGAACCATAATTAGCTTTATATCTCATTTTTATTGCCTATATCTACTGTATAGTGTCTACATTTTCCTCAAAACCATTTATGCATGAATAATAGTTATTTTAAATACCTTCTTGGATAACTTCTGCATTAGTGTCATAACTGACTCTGATCTTCAGGGTTTTTTTTTTTTTGTTTGTTTGTTTTGTTTTTTGGGTCACACCCGGCAGTGCTCAGGGGTTACTCCTGGCTCCATGCTCAGAAATTGCTCCTGGCAGGCACGGGGGACCATATGGGGCACTGGGATTCGAACTGATGACCTTTTGCATGAAAAGCAAACGTCTTACCTCCATGCTATCTCCGGGGCCCCAGGGTTGTTTTCTTTTTAATAGCATATATTTCATGCTTCTTTTTATTGAAAACATATCATTGTATTAGCTTCTATTAAGAAACTGAGATGAATCAGCTTTTACTATGAAGTTTTAAATTAATATAGTTAGAGGTTTAATTATGCTTAGTGTTTTCTGTAACTATATTTACTCATGGTTTCAGGTTCTTCTGGTATTCTTTCTTTTGTTGCATTTTATGCCATTAATTACTTATCCTCATAAAAGTATGTATTTCGCAATTCTTTTATCACAAATTCATGACTGGTTATAAAGAATTCTTGTTGGTGTTCTGGGGGCAATGGTAGAAAGAATTCCATAAATCCTTTAAATTAAATTTTTAAATTTGAAAATTTTATTTCCACTTTCTATTTTGCTTAAGGTATTATTTGTTTTGCTCACATATTCTGGTTCCTCTTGTTAAATATTTATTTCTGTATGAAGCCTTCATTTCATATCTAAAAACCCATCAAGTACTTTTTAACTCCTTTTGAAATAACTATTCAATTACTGATATAGAGTGTGGACATTTATTTATATAGTGCTAATATCAACTACGATATTACTAACAATTCAAATATTGTTCATCTCTACTTCACCAATTTTTAGTGGTTCTATTATCTATCTGCTGTTCCCTTACTCTATTTCTTTAAATATTATGTATGAGAAGTACTTCTGTATTGATTTTTCTCTTTTTTTCTGAC
Source organism: Crocidura indochinensis (assembly GCA_004027635.1). Taxonomy (NCBI): domain Eukaryota; kingdom Metazoa; phylum Chordata; class Mammalia; order Eulipotyphla; family Soricidae; genus Crocidura; species Crocidura indochinensis. Next base: position 34,723 of record PVKC010000588.1, on the reverse strand, counting down.
TTCAGTCAGTATAATACTTTTTACTTCCATCTACATAGAAGAAAATGATGAGATTTTAATCTTTTCTTACTATGCATGCAAGCGCGTACGTGTGTGTACCAGGATTATTATATTCATTCATCTGTTCTTGGGAACTTGGGTTGTTTTCAGATCTTAATTACTGTGAATCATGCTTCAGTAAAATTATATGCATACATGTCTTTCAAAATAATGTGCTTGCATCCTTGGTAGACTCCATGAAATGGAATCATTGTGAGTTCCATGGAAGCTCAATTCTTAGTATATGGAAAATGCCCATATTCTTCAGACGGGAAATCAAGATTCCCACTGTTAACTTTTTCTCCCATTGCCACACCAACACTAATGTTGTTACTCTTTAATTTTTGTGTGGTTGTAGCACTCAGCAGTGCTCAGGTTTAATACTGGATCTGTGTTGAGGCCTTATTCTTTTGCAGATTCAGAGTATCAAATATATATGCTTGTGTCAAAGATAAAACTAGGGTTGGCTGTATGCAAGACAAATGCTTTACTCTTAATCTATTTATCTAGCCCCTGTTTTTTTAATTATGTGTACCATTATCACTGGTGTGAAATAATATTTCATTCTTTTCTAATTTGCATCTCCCTGACAATAAGTGACAGAATTTTTTCCATCTGTATGTATTCTTTAAGGAAATGTCTGTTTGTCTACCCCACTTTTGACAGGGTTGCTAATTTTACTTGTTAAGTTTTACAAGAACATTATCTTGGATACTCAGATTTTGTCATATGAGTGATGGACAATATTTTCTCCCATTTTGTGAAGTAGCCTTTTATTCTAGTCATCAGTTCTTTTGCACTTCAGAAGCACTTCTTGATTTGATCTTGTGCACTTTGCTTATTTTTGCTTACATTTGCTGGGCCAATGAAATGAGTCACTGAAGATGCCTCTAGACTCAAGGTCATGAACGGTTTCTGCTTATTCCTTCTTTGATATAATTTATGATTAAAATACCACATTAGGTCTTTAATATATATTGAATTGACTTTTTTGGTGAGGCATGAATAGAGCTCTGAATTTCTTCTTCTTCTTCTTCTTCTTCTTCTTCTTCTTCTTCTTCTTCTTCTTCTTCTTCTTCTTCTTCTTCTTCTTCTTCTTCTTCTTC
>PVKC010000588.1:0-33478 GCA_004027635.1 Crocidura indochinensis | reverse complement strand
CTCTCAAAAATAGTTACTGAAATTATTGTTCTATACTTACAGTGCTGCTATATTAATCTTTACAACCTAGTCAAAATCTCTCCACCATTATCAAGGTCCTTTCCTCTTACATTATCAGTTCACAGTTCTGTTGTTCATGTCTCAGGATTTTTTTCCATTGCAAATTTAGCTATTTTATACTCAGATTATGAATAATATAATTATATTATTATCTTTTTCGTTTTGAATGTCTTCACTTCGTATAATATACTTCAATTCATTTCAGAAAATTTATAGATTTTATCTTTTCTCTTAGCTGAATAGTAGTAATCCAATGTGTGTATGTACCACAATTTATTTCTTCATTCAGCAGTTAGTAGATTGCTTTTAGGTCTTGGCTATTATAAGATGTTTCAGAGAACCCAGGCATGGACATGTTCCATAGTCATATAAAAATGTGTTTCTTATACTGATCATTAAAAAATAAAAAATCTAGACAATAATATGATATCATCTCTTGCACATGAATAGTATTTGCTAAAAAGTCTAGGAACAATAAAGTCTGGTCGGGATGTAGTTAAAAATTCTAATTCACTGCTGGTAGGTGTATTAATTGATTTAGTCTCCTTGGAAAAGAATTGTAATTTTAATTCTATTCACATAGCCCCTTCTAGATTCTCTTCATTTGGAGTTCATAATATCTTGATATATGCAGATCTCATTGTAGATCTCTGTACTCACCGACAAATACTCTCTCACTCTTACTTGCTTTAGTTTATTACTTTTTCATTTTGGAACATGGCACTTCCAATAGGGTTCTTTCATCCCAATAAATATTATATGAAAATGCCTACTTAAATTTTTAATTTGTCTAGCAAAGATGATAATATAACACCATGTGTAGCAATTGAATGATTTCCTCTACTCATACCCTTCAGGAAGTTACAGATCTTCCACATCACCTGTTATTTCTGCATAGATAGTTCATGAAACTTTTTCTATCTAGTTGGTTACTTATGTGGAAATTCTGAGGAATTCTGAAAATCTCACCTTTGCTGTCACCTTCCTGTATTTCATTTTCTTCTTCTAAGAATCTTGCTAATCCAGAAAAGGTCAAGCATCAACCATTCATTGAAGGTTGGATAAACTAAACATCTTTCCTTCAGAGAACCATGTTATGCTTTTGCTGAAATATATATCTTTGCTGTCTCCAGGATTGGTCCTAATTCCTCAACACAGCAGTGTAGACATCCAGACTTTCCGTATTAGCTCAGGGATTAATCCTACATTCTTTAATATAGTAGTGGAGACATTGGACTTCTGTTATTTCTTTTTTAAGAACAGTGAACAACACATCTTTTACTGTAGATTCTCTGACTCACTACTATGCAAACACATGTTTCAATACACCCCTGTGCCTTTGGCAGTAGAGTTTTCTAAACTAGGAATGCTCTTCCGCTTTTTTTTTCTCCTTATCCCACTCAGCTCAAAATATCACCATTTCTGCAATCTTTTTTTTAATCCCTAATCAAAATGAATCATTGAATGAGTCAGTTTGTACTAAGCAGATAAAAAGGTAAAACTAAGAAGTCTTTTCAGGAGCAAATTTCAGTTTGGTTATGACACAGACCTGTGTCCTTGAGTAAATCTTCTCTATGAAATGGCAATTAGAATGCTGCACCACTTAAGATTTCTTTTGAAGTTTTACTGAGATAGTATATGTGCAAAAAAGTTAGTATTTTTCTGGCATGTGAATTCGTAGTAAATTAGGTCAAACAGAATTTACCTGGAAGAAGAGGTTAGGGTTATCTTATACTATAGGAGAGAGCAAAGAACATGACCACCAAACTAGAACTAAGGATTATATTAGAACTATGTTCTTGGCTTGCCTGGCACATCTAACAGTTTGATGTAAGTCTGAGTCTAACAAAGCATTAGAAACAGACTTTGCAGAAAGTTTCCTATATTTGAATGTAGGAAGTAATACTGCACAACTGAGCTTTTCATTTTACTATTCTAGTCTCATTTTTTTCCTTTAAATTGAGGCAATAATGCCACCTACTTCATAGAGTTGCCAAGAAGATTTCAAGAATTACTGACTATAAAGTATCTGGAACACTTAGCTGTTTTAGTTATTAGTAAAGTGTCAGTTTATTTTTTAAATTTTAATTAATAAATTTTAATTGGTTCAACATGAGATACAATTACAAAGTTGTTCATACAATATTTCAACAACCATCCCTTCACCAGTGCACTTACCACCACCTATGACCCCAGTTAACCTGCCCTTTTGCTTCTCACCCCTGCCTGCCTCAATGGGTGAGATTTTTGTATTCTCTCTCTCTCTTTCTCTCTCTCTTTCTCTCTCTCTGTCTCTCTCTCTCTCCTCTCTGTCTTTCTTTTTCCCCTCTTTCTTTTTTCTTTTAAGATATTGGTTTGCAATATTATTACTGAAGTAGTATCACTCCGATTTTCCTGCACTGGAAGTTATGATGTTGCATCTGTCAATAACAAAGGGGTAACTACCAAAATGAAGAGGCAAATGGTGATTAAAGTTTGCATCCCTTAACTGTTTTATAATATTTTGGGAAAAGACCTGGTTTGTCAGAGTAATGAGATTAGTATATAAAATGAAACAAATAACATTTGGAATGCATCTTGGATCTCACACAACAGTTATTTAAAATTCTCACCTCTTTCAATTTCTATATATTGAAAATATAATAGAGCTAGTTGGCTCTATCATATCTTTAACAAACACATGTCACTTAGCTTTTTTATATTTACCTTGAAGAAGGAAGTAAACTTTGTATTGCTGTGATAAATAGAAGAACGATGAATGCACAGACCAGGTTTGACTTAAATACTTCATCCCTCATTTGGGAATACTGTAAATAAAAAAAGAGAGAATAAATTACTTCACAACAAAGTTGAGGTTTCAGTTAACTTTTACTAAGTTTTGAGTGAGGTAAAAATATCAGGACAAAGAAATTAAGTATAAATCTTTTTTTTTTTTTCTTCAGTTTTTGGGTCACACCCGGCAGCACTACAGGCTTTAGGCTCAGAAATTGCTCCTGGCAGGCTTGGGGGACCATATGGGATGCCCATATTTGAACCACTATCCTTATGCGCGCAAGGCAAACGCCTTACCTCTATGCTATCTCTCCACCCCATGAATCTATTTTTAATGGAAAGAACTCTCTTTCTAATAAATAAACCCATTACAGAGTACCATCACTTCCCTCCCACCAACTTTACAACAAGAACCCAGGAGTAAATACAATTCCTATTTATAAATGGAAACGGAGAGGGACTTTGAGTGCTATTATCTAGTTCTTCCTTTCCTTCTTAGTTACCACCATTTAAACATATCAGAAGTACACAAATCCATGTACATTGCAAATAAATCATATAGACTTTCATCATGAGTAAACTTAAGCTATTTAAAGATTTTGCTCCATTTTGTGTTAGATTTGAGAGAAAAGGGAGGTAGTGGCTGGTGATTCTTTCTACTTTCTGATTCATAAAATTTAATGAAAATGAAATTACTAGAATACGAGAACTTAAACTAGACAAAAAGATCACCCGAAAAAGTAGTTCTTTAATTTTACACAATAAAAAACAAGACTTATTGGCTAATATACTTGCTGTCCTTCTGATATCTGCTTGAGGCAGCCCTAGGGAATGGCAATAATTTTATTTTCATTTTACAGAACACTCAGTAATTTTATCCAGAAGCTTTAAGAGCTTCTGAAAAGTCAGCACCAAATGTGCACTTGTCTTATTAGTTCTATATAATCCTGGAGTCACTAAATTAGAGTAATTCAATTTTCTCAAAAAAAAAAAGACCTGAAAATTAGTCTGGGCTCACCCCGCATTTCACTTTAATTACAAAGATGTATAAGAAATTGCCTTAAATCACACAGAAAGACAGATGATTTTTAGGAGAAGAAAGTTTATCCTGTTTCTGGAACTTTGTTATTCCTTGATTTGACTTTCAAACTTACTTTAGAAAACAAAATCAGTAAATAGAGCTCTCATAATATTTCAATATCTAAAGATAATTTTGGTCAAGTTAGTGCAATGACAAAATTAATATTTAAAGTTGCATGACCATTTTCTTGCTGCTTTCTTGGTGTCAATTAAATTTTATGCTGAACTTAGTTCACAGTATCAGTTTGAAGCTAAGATTTGAGGAACATCTGTGTTCTCTATCTGGGAGCTCAAAGCACATATCTTTCTAATGAGATATCTTTCTAAGCACACACTATTGTGGTTGTAGGCAATAGATTTTCCTAGCAGTATTGAGGCTGCTGTTTGCTAGTTGACAAACTGCTTGGTATCTAGAGAGAAAATCAAAACATGACCTTGAAGAATGACTAAGATTCATCCTCACCCCTGATAAAACCACAGAAAATCCATGTTACTAATAGTCAGCAGAAGTGCTGTTTTAGAATAGAGCACAGTCAGAAGCCCACACACAACAGCTTGAAAATAAATGAGTCTGTTACAAAGCATTTAATTCAAGGAAAATAGTTGAATTCCTGGTAACAACCCAACTGTGCAACATCTAATTATTCTTTGTTGACTAATTTCAAACCAGATGGGCTCTATAGATCTAATAATGAGATCTTTCAAACACTGAAAAAAAAGTTGAGTGTGCTTAATGCCTCACATCCTTTATTGTTTATTGTCTTATTCTCATCAGCTCATTATTAATATCATCATCACCACAGTAGTTTGAAATAGCAATGCATCACTGCTTTCAGGAAATTTTTCCACAACATCTCTGATAGTTACTCAAAGTCCAGTTTATAATATTCAGGTGGTCTTCTCTAGTTTATTGAAGGACATCTCTGTGATTGTGACAGGGATACCAGGACTTTCAACACCCTCAACTTAATCAGTTCATATCAGTGCCCAAAGTTAACTCCTTTTCAAAGAATCCTTTTTAATTTTGGGCCCAAGGTCTCACTATGTCAGTTCCTTTCTGGTTGATATTAAGCTTGAGTTTCTAACTCTTTTACACAGTGATTTTCTTTAATTGGTGACTTAACTGTCAGTCATCACTACACAGTAGAACTGTCTAAGATTTATGTTTTTCATTTTTTCAGCTAGATAATGTAGAAAGTGTTACTATGCCTGCAGATATTCTACTCTCAGTAGTTCATTGTAATAATGGCAACGTTTTTTGAGCCAGGTAAAACATTAAATATAAAGTATAGACTTTGCTGTTAAGAGAGTCCATTATTTTCATGCTGGAACTTCAGATCTTGTCAAGTCTCATAAAAAAGATTCATATTTGTGAAAGTTGATAGAAATAAAATATAAAATTTGGTCAAAATAAAAATCATTAATAAAAAGAGATGAAAAATACTAGATTTAGAAGGGAATGCATAGTTATAAAGCAAAGAAAGGCAGTACTATGGAACAAATTCAAAGTAAATAAATGCAAAAAGAAGGAGAAATATTGGAAAGAAAAATTTTAACTGAGGTTTACTGGTGAGTCATTCTACTTAATTTATAAAGGTCATTATACTTCTTACTTCTGCCTCCTCTGGCTAGTTAAAAACTTCATATCTTACTTCAATTGCACACTCTTTTGGCACTGCTTATTTTAATTTTATCTTAGTGATGAATATAGACTAATTCAGAGTTAGGCTAATTGAATTTGAATTTCTGCTCCAATACTTACTTGCTCTGGATTCTTACACAAATTTACTAAGCTTTATATGCCAGTTTTTCATCAGAAAATATGAATAAATAAAGAAATTATGGCATAAAGATTGCCTAGAGAAGTAAATAACTTAATATAGTCAAAATGCTGAAAGTACAAGACAACAAGTGCTTCTAGTGATAAATCAAGTACACAAATTTCATTGCTGTATTTGTTACTTTTTTTTTTGAAGCCTGCCTTTTAAACTAATCTTACAGAAACTTGTTTTTGGATTGTGTACAAAATTGTACCTTATACTCAGTAGTAGTTCCTTCATTATACTTGATATTAGTTCCTAAAATTTTGTTGACTGGTGAATTGTTTAAGAAATTCTGGGACTTGTACCAGGACTCTCTCCACCCGCATGCTCTCAAGCACATTACTCTCTTTCTTTTCCTCTAAATAAAACCTGTTTTTACTTAAAATTTTTTTAGAAGTCACTATGAAAATGGTAGAAAGAAAGTAATATTAATCTAGTATGGCCTTTTAATTTTGTAAAAGATTTTTTTCTTTACTCTTTCTCTTGTAAAGACACTCCACCAGTGGTTGGAATTCCTAGCTTCTCTGGGAAGTTAAGAATGGCAATGGCCAATGGGCCCGGGAGATAGCATGGAGGTAAGGCATTTGCCTTTCATGCAAAAGGTCATCGGTTCGAATCCTGGTGCCCCATATGGTCCCCCGTGCCTGCCAGGAGCAATTTCTGAGCATGGAGCCAGGAGTAACCCCTGAGCACTGCTGGGTGTGACCCAAAAAACCAAAAAAAAAAAAAAAAAAAAAAAAAAAAAGAATGGCAATGGCCATTGAACCCTTATAAATCAGAGTCCTTGATCTGCAAGAAAACTTACCCATATTGATATAAATATATATCTTTTCAGATGAGAAACTCAAGGGTCATATATTGGCCAATTTGTCAAGGCCAGTTAAGTGATTGTTGGCAAAGCTCAGAGGATAACCACATTTATTGACTCTATGGGACATGTTTGCTCCATTAGATCTCTGTGGACAAAAATTGCCTGAAGACTATATATGAGTTAAATAAAATGTGATTCATGGCTATTAAAGGGACATGCCACTTGGATCAAATTACAAATATTTCACTTGAGAGCATAGAAAAAATTTCTGAATTTTAAAATTTGCTTGGGTCATGCACGCTCAGTTGTGTTCAAAGGCATATCTTGCTCTGTACTAGGGATCATTCCTGATGGTGCACAGTGAACAATACTGCGGCTATAACCTAGGATTGTCAGGTGCAAGGCAATTTCCCTTACTTTCATGCAGCCTACATAGATTTGATCCCTCATATCTCATATGGTCCCCTGAACACTGTCAGAATTGAGTGCAGAGCCAGGAGTCAGTCTGAACTGTTGGGAATGGCACCCTTACAAAACAAAAGATAAAAGGAAAAATCAAGTTTATATTATCATTACTTTCAGCCTATAAGGTTTAAACTGTCGATGTAGAAAATAACAACAATCTAGTGTAGCAAATCTGGATAATGTCTGATGCTATGTAAGGTGGACACTATTTATTTGGGTGATTTCATTTAATTCTCACATTTTTTAAGAAGATTCGATTTTTCATATCTCCATTTTACAGTGAGTGAATGCATAAGAGAGTACATATTGTATTTCAGTGATATGGTTTTTGATGCAAAACAAGAATGCACTAAAAATCCTAGTCTGTGCAAATATTTCTAGAATAAAAGTGAAGTGTGATATGGAAAAATTGCCCACCTTAAAACTTTCTAGGAATTAACTGGTAATATTGTATTTTTTGATTGATGAAAGAATCTTGTACAAACTGATGGGGAAAAAACCCTTCTCTCACACTTCAAAAGGTGAGTCAAAACCAACAGAAAAATACAAAAGGCATAGTTAATTGTATTTACATGCAATAAAAGAAATAAAAATATCAGATAATTAAAAATTTTCTTGAAAGTGATGTTTTTATTTTAATTAGGCTTTTGGTGTCCTTCTAAAAGAACTTGGGCAGGAAGAACTTATTTTTATTTGTTCATGTCCAGGAATATTGTTCATGTTTTTTCTTTAAAGGCACTTTAAAATTAAGATCAGAGCCAATAAAGTTTATCCATTCCTAGGTATGCCACAAAAAATCATGGAACCCGTCTGACTTAATAAATAAAAAGCCCATTCTAGATATTTTATGCACAGATAGAAAACCTAAGCAGTTTTATCAGTCAGAGGTGATAATGTTTTCAATGTTTTATTTTTCAGTGCCTAAGACAGGCCTGAAAAGCATTTCTAGCTGTAGTGAAAATAAAAATCTACCCTCCTTGGTTCTCCAGTTAAAAGGGCTACATTCTTATATCACTTCAAAATGTCAGTTATGTTTCTAACCAAACACTTATCTTGTTAATTGTCTGTATGACAATCATACACTTCGCAAAAACTGTTTGTATATGAGAAAGCAATATTTTATAGGTAGAATGGATTTATTTGTCTCCTTGGTATAATTCCTAGTAATTCAAACTTCTCTTAGTCAAATATTTTGTTAATGAATAATTACCTCTTAACTAAATATTTCCATGGAGGGGGAAAATCAGCTTATTTATAAATACATTTCATCTTTGTATGACTATAATTTTAGGAAAGTGTGAGGCACAGCAATAGTAAAAGATATTTAGACAATTTGGGTAGAAGGTATGATTGTAACAAGAGATCAATGTGGCTAATTTTCAGCAATTATGTAATTTGAAAGAGACCATTTTTCTTATTGGTGTCTACCATCTAATCAAATCATTACCAGAGGAATCTCAGTGAATGACAGGCGAGTCTGACAAATTTATTACTGACCGACTTCCTCTTAAGTAAGTCTTTAAATCAAGGTGGCCTTCCTTCTGTATAGCAGACTCAAAACCATATAGTTGTCTCAACAAAACCTGATAGCATGCATCTCTAACACAGTTTCAAAATTGTGAGAATAGGAGGTCACATAGGATGACAGAAGAAACTTAAAGACATTACATTATATATATATATATTTTTGTTCTTTGGAAAGAGTATTTGCTTAGCATGAAAATTCCAAGAAAATTTTTACAAGTTTTCAAGCACTATTCTACCTTGCTTTTTTTCTTTCTTGGTTTTCTCAGTCCACTAAGTTAGAATGAGGCCATGTTGGAATGATTGCTCATGTGTCCTTTATGTAGAAAGTCCTTAGCTGAGAAAATGCTGATATCCACACATGAAATATTGACGTTGCTGAAAGGGTTAGGCTGATAACCTCTGGATTAAAGTCATAATTCTATAATTCTCACCATGCTCTTATAGATGAAACATGCATATATGACTGAAAATAGAAATTTTTTATGGGGGAGGGATGGCTGAGGTTGGGTTACACCTTGCAGTGCTCAAGACTACTTCTGCCTCTGTCCTCAGATCTCTCTGACAGAGTTTAGAAGACTAAATTTTTGTAGAGGATGAGGTCAAGGTTGATTCTTTCAGGACAAATGTCTTTGACCCTTTCTGGCTTTTAAAATACTGGCTTTGTAGAAGTTTAGATATCTAATTATTATTATTAATAGTAGTTTTTGGTTTTATGACCACACCCAGTGACACTCAGGGGTTACCCCTGTCTATTCCCCTAGAAATCACTCCTAGCTTGGGGGACCATATGGGACACTGAGGGATCAAACCATGGTCTGTCCTAGGCTAGCGTACGCAAAGCAGTGCCTTACTACTCACACCTGCTCCGACCCCGATATCTATTTTTTTTAAAGCCATGTGAAGTGGTCTTTGATATAATTTGCCTATATAAAGAGTTGTAAAAACAGCAGCAGTATTAAATATATAAATGAATATACTATGTGAACGAAGGATGGATTATTTCCTTGCTTTGAATTGTTCTTTCTACCAAAAGAGGTGGCCTATATATGCTTATTATGATGGGCTTTATTAGAGTGTTTAAAACTTAGTAGAAACCTGAGAATTCAATAGGATTCCTTCAAAATAATTAAATAAGATTATAAAAGTAATCAAGTGTCAAGAACATAAAAATTGAGTATCCAACTCATTGCTTCATACTGATTTTCTTAATTTTTGTATCTAAGAAATGGAATAGTTTGGATTCTAAGTGTTTCTAAAAAAATATTATCTAATTACCAAGTCCAACATCTTAATCCATCAGAAAATTCATTCACTTGGAAGTTATCTTTGCTTTGCAAAATCTATCCTTAATTACCTATTCCTCTTTAGTTACCTTAATTACATTTTCTTCTCCATGAGGTAATGAGAAAAAATTTCAGTATACGATTCATTTCTCTGAAACATTTTAGTTCATACTGAATATTTTTTCTTCATAAAGTTAGCTGAGAGAAATTTTGAACATAAATAAAAACAAAAGTACACAGTCAAAGTGTTATTAAGAGTAGTGTTTCTCAACATTTTTTTGACTGTGACCCCTTTTGGATTTATTTTCTTCTTATTATTTATTTCCTTCTTCTTCCTGTCTGCCAGCTTTTCACCTAGTTTCTACAATACACTAGTTTCTACAATACACTAGTAATAATATACTCGCTATCTGCTTCAACCAAACTCTCTTCTTTTTTGAATTCTTAAGTTGGGGAAAATTTAAGGATTTAACATTCCTATTTCCGTTGCCTAAAGGGAGAAAATATTCAGGTTTTTACTTATTTATTATGTTTTACTAATTACTACATGTACATGAAATATCTGGATTGATAGGGTTGGCTTTGTTTTAGCATTTTTTTATTTTAATTTTTGAACACACCTGGCTGTGTTCCCTCCTGATTATCTACTCAGGGATCATTCATGACAAGGCTTAGGAACTATCTGGTCACTGGTATGAATCACAGGCTGGCTGTATGCATAGCAAATGTTTTACCCACTGTACTATCACTGAGGTTCATTTTAGTCAATCTTTATCAGGATTTTTAGATAGTTCTAGTAGCATGTAGTAGATTATCTTTGTTCAGTAAGTATGTTTGTGTATTAGTGCATACATGTATATACATGTGTGAGTATGTGGTGAGTAATGGAGGATGATAAAAAGTTTCAGTTTCTTTTTGCCTTATTTATCCCCTAACGTGTTTGCTATTGTGAATATTCATATAATTCCCTCCATGTCATCCCACCAGTTTTATCTTCCATAAAGTCCAAATTAAAAATTAAAATCACAAATTTAAAAGGTGGGATAGAACCAGTGTGAATCTCAGAAAAAAGTGAGCTATAGTTGAATCTAAATTGTTGTCTTCTACAAGCGTGAAACATGGGCTAGTCTTACTCTCTGATCTTCCTCACCTGTCAAATCATAAAACTCATTTTATCTGAGATGAGTACTATAAAACCTTAATAAAATGAGCTGAAAATTGGAGCGTCGCGGGCCTGTGACGCACTTCCGTTGCGCAGTGGAGACAAGATAGCTGTGCTCAGGGGAAAAAATGAGCTGAAGATATCAAATGTACAAAAGCTTCTGACTTGGTAGTAAGTGATCAACAAATGCAACTTCCTTTGAACGTGCTACTTCAGTTGCAATTACTTACAGACCTGAGACACTTGGCATTGTCTGTATTTGACATGCACAACAACCTTGTGAGGTGACCCTCATTACACATATCTAACATGGGAAGTTCAGAGACTTGCCTAAGATCTAATCAAGTGTAAATGTGCTGAGTGAGTAGAGGTCATGGATCTCAGTTTGTCCCAGTCTTGTTGCAGATGTCGTTAGAGTAGACACACATTAGAACACTAAGAGAAGGCCCATTGTTCTGAGATGAACCATGCTCTGACTCCTCAGAAGACATAAATATAGTTATAAGTATAGATATGAGACATGTATAGGTATTCAGGTACCTAAAAAGATCCATGTATGAAATAATGTAAAATGATTGGCTTATTTATGGGAAGAAAGGCCTAGTCTTTGGATGCTCAAACAGAAAACATCCCTAAAGATATGGAGGAGAAAGAATTTTTATAATTTAGTGAAAAGACTGGTGAATTGCTCCTGGCATTCCATATGGGGCACCGGGATTTGAACTTGGAGCCAGGAGTTACCCCTGAGCACTGCCGGGTCTGATCCAAAAACCAAAAAAAAAACAAAAAAAAAACAAAAGACTGGTGAATGACTCTTAAGATGTTTAAACATTCCAATATGTTTGAATGTTTATATGATCCAGTATTCCAAAGGGTAAAAGTATTCACTGCTCATGCTCTGTAATTTGGAGATTCTAATGGGAAACCCTAACCTCGGAGGTCAATACTGATGGAACTTATTGCTTATGAAGTTCCAAAATTCTTGGACTGTGACACATTAAAACGACCCCTCTGCTTTTTTTTTTTTTAAATAAAATGGTTTCTTTAAAATATCTCTAGAATTGTATCGTTTATTGTAATTTGGGTTTTCTTTGTCCAGATTAGAATTTATTCAAACATCCCTGTATGGATATAATGTCACCTAGTGTTTACAACAACTCATAACTGGCAAGTATTATAATTATTAAACATCTTGGGAAAATGAAACACTCTGTTCTGCATTGGCTAGCCAATAATAATCAGGAATTCTGTCTAAGTCACTGGGCCCAATTATTGAGCAAATTAGAATAAAGTCTGTGTTCTTTTCTGTCTTTCAAGAATTTACCAAGTACTGTGAGATAAAGGAGATGTGTATATGACTGTGAGGGTGTTTATCTAAGTATGAGAAAATATCAATTTGTCATTGTTTGATAATAAAATTCTAAATTATTAAATTTTTTTGTTGTACTCGCATGTATGCTGATAGAAGGATTTGAACTAAGATCAGTCTGAATTCTTGGAACCATTATAAGCCTTACAGAACATTCTTATCTTCTCATAGGATATGTTTTTTTTTGTTTTGTTTTGTTTTTGGTTTTTTTTTGGTGGGGGGGTCACACCCGGCAATGCTCAGGGATTACTCCTGGCTCCACGCTCAGAAATTTCTCCTGGCAGGCACGGGGGACCATATGGGGCACCGGGATTCGAACCGATGACCTTTTGCATGAAAGGCAAACGCCTTACCTCCATGCTATCTCCCGGGCCCCAAGGATATGTTGACTCAGGTTTAACTGTTTTGTGAGACAACTGACTAGCCTGAGTCCCACTGTGTACCCACATATAAGGTGACTGACAATTGAGAACAACAGATACAAGAAAAGTTTTCTTAAAATGTAGGTGGTCTATAAAATAAGAATCTTTGGTGGCAAAGTGATTCTTTTTCATTTTATTTTTTGAGAGGATTTTGCATGACTGGAGATGCTTAAGGCTTACTCCTGGCAAGCTCGGGAACCATATTGGATGCCAGGGATGGAATTTAGATTGTCCAAGCACCTTACCTGCCATAATATTTAGCTCTGGTTCCATCCTATCTTTTAAACAAAATTCTTATGTGATTCACTCTCAGCTTTGAAGACTCTTAGTCTAGGTAGATAAGAGACATCTTATTGCTGACTTCTATCAAAACGACAAAATTTTTTTTACTTATCAAAAAGCAGCTTTTCAGTATTAATCAGAAACATATAACTACTGAGAGAAGAAAATCTAATAATCACCAATAAAACTTACTGTTAACAATTATGCCACTAAAATGCCTACCTCAAAAGCAAAGATTCCAAATCAGTTTTGAATATATTAAGTATATCCCAATTATCTGAAATGAGGAATTTGCTTTGATTTTATTTTTTATTTTTATTTATTTTTGTCTTTTGGACCATACCCGGTGACTCCAGGTTACTCCTGGCTATGCACTCAGAAATTGCTCCTAACTTGGGGACCATATGGGACTCTGGGGATTTATCCCAGGTCTGTCCTGGGTCAGCTGCGTGGAAGGCAAGTGCCATACTGCTTCACTATTGCTCTGGCCTCTGCTTTTTTTATATTCTGTTTTGCAATATGGAACTTATTGAAGTCACTGAAATTATGAATTTGGAATACTGATAAAATTAACACCTTGGATAAATGTTCCCATATTAGTAAGCCCTTTGTAGGTATTGAAGATCTGGGGAAGACAGCTTTGGCCAGGAAACACAATTGTAATTTATTGCCTTTCCCATCAACTTTCAGTCCTGTCCTAAAAATGAGTCCAGATGTTGAAAAATATCATCCTATTGTGAGTTTCTGCATAAAAGGTACTCACAATAGATGACAGGTGGAAACTATGATAAAAGAATAGTATTAAAATAAATGGTTAAGGTGCAAAAATAAGACAAATACACATATGCATAATGAAGACATACGCAAGCATAAACAAAGCAAAAAAACAAGAGCAAAACATGAGAAAAGATCATTGTCCTCAATAATAATTAAAATGCTAAAATGACAAGAGGCTTTTGTTACTTATAAATTCATAAGTTATTTAAAAGTTCACTTTATTTGGATGTTTACTTTTTAAAAATAATATTATTTAAGCGCCATGATCACAAACATGTTTGTAGTTGGGGTTTAGTCATAAAAAAACACCCTTTCTTCACCAGTGCAACATTCCCACCACCCATCATCTTCCTCCTCCACTCCGCCTGTATTTGAGACAGACATCTATTTATCACTCATCATCTTTGTCATAACAGTTGTCAGTGTAGTTAATTCTCTAACTGAACTCACCACTCTTTGTGGTAAACTTCACATTGTGAGCTGGTCCTTCCAGTCCGCATCTCTATTGTCTCTATCTAAGTCTATCCATGTATAGGAAAATTTCATGACTTCATCTCTCCTGATGACTGCATTGTATTCCACTGTGTATATGTACCACACTTTCTATTGCCACTCATCTGTTGTTGGGCATCTAGGTTGTTTTCAGATTCTGGCTATTGTAAACAGCACTGCAATGAAGTGAAGGAGAAATAAACAAATGGAACTATAGTAAGCTGAAAAGTTTCTACACCTCAAAGGAAATAGTGACTAGGATACAGAGACTACTCACAGAATGGGAGAAACTATTCACCCAATAAACATCAGATAAGAAGCTAATATCTAAGATATACAAGGTATTGGTAGAACTTAACAAGAAAAAAATCTAGCCCCATCAAAAAATAGGAAGAAGAAATGAACAGACACTTCCTCGAAGAAGAAATGCAAATGGCCAAAATGCACATGAAAAATGCTCCACGTCACTAATCATCAGGGAAATGCAAATCAAAACAACAATGAGGTACCATCTCACACAAAGAACAAGAACAGTGAGTGCTGGTGAGGATATGGAGAGAAAAGAAGTCTCATTCATTGTTCATGGGAATGCCATCTAGTACAGCTTTTATGGAAAATAAATGACAATATCTCAAAACATTGGAAATTGAGCTTCCATATAATCCAGCTATATCACTCATATGGATATACCATAGGAACCTAAAAAAAGTACAAAAAAATGCCTTCTGCACACCTATACTCATTGTTGTTTATTTTTAAAGATCGTATGAATCCAGGCAGAAAAGCTCTGCAGATTCTATTTTGAAGTTTTGACTTCGTGAGTGATTTTTTTTCTTTTTTTTATGTTTAACCACATATCTACCAGGGTTTACTTATTGTTGTTTGCTGAGTAGGTTTTTGTTCGGTTCTCTTTTCCTCGAAAACTTCCATATTTGGTTGATATTTTTTCTTGCTGATTCACTGAAACTGGGGCACCCTATAGTTTATTATAACTTAGAGTCAGTGAACTATGATAGCTAGATTTGAATTATATGATCTTTCTCTTTTGTAAGCATGAAAGTAATACTTCTCTGAGATTTCAGTCAATCAAATACAGGCTCAGTGTAGATGCTTAGTTATATCACGTAAACTCAAATTCTGAAATTTGAGAATTTAAAGTTTCTTTTTAAAATTTTGCTAAGACTGTAGGGCCTTATATCTCTCCAAACTTCCATCCCATGCTTCCTACCTCATCCAATATTCAAAGAGGAGAAGATGAAGATAGCACAGGGTTGGTTTCATACAATCTCTGGGGCTTCTGGGAATGACACTTTAATGAGCGGGAAAGCCACAGCTTTGGGATCACAATAGACTCAGAGCTAAATCTATGTCAGTATAGACTGAATTTGGGTAGAACTTGTAATTATTTCTCATTATTTATATTTTATGAATTATAAAGTAAGTCTGCTAATAAATGATTTTTGGCTTGTGTGAAGAATATAAATTAGTGCTTGGTATGTGGTAAACACACAGCAATTCATGATTACATATTTCCTTTGTTTTGCAGTAGAATAGCTCTTCTCCTGGGTGTAATAGTAAGAATCAATAAATTAATCTCTGTGATACTAAGGGAAGTTCTTTTATTTTGGATGTGTCTCATTTCTCTTACTCACATGCTCTGAACCCATGTAATGTAGAACATACTGGATAGAGAGCAAATTAGGACTACCAGTGAAGCAATTCCAAAATGTTCCTTCAGAAGGAGCTCTTTGGTCACAGACCTCAAACACTTTTGCCTCTCCTAGGTTCACTCCAGTTTTCATACAAGGTGCCTGTAGATGTAAAGTGGACACCATTAAATAAAAAACATAAAAATTAGGTGCCAGAGCCATGGCCCAAGTGGTAAGCACTTGCCTTGCCAGCACTAGCCTAGGACAAACTGCGGTTCATTCACCCCTCATCCCAGGTGGTCTCCCAAGCCAGGAGCGATTTCTGAGAGCATAGCCAGGAGTAACCCCTGAGCATCACCGATGTGATCCCAAAAGAAAAAAATAAAACAACAACAACAACAAACTTATCTACATGCTTAATGGAGTCAGGTCATTTGCAAATTCAATAGCATCTCTAACAAGAATGAAGAAAAAGCTCTTTCAGAATTTTACACACAGGTATTTTACATGGGCTACTTGAGAAAATTCTTTGCAAGTCCATTATCAAAAGGAAAATATATTTAATTCGAACCGTAAGCCATTAATTATATTACAAATATAAAAAGTCTACCTGCTATTAGGGAAGAATTCTTAGTAAAGCAAAATGTCTCCTTTTGCTTTGTTTTGTTAGTACATAAAATTCACGTCAACTTGCATGTGAAGACATTGATTTGGAGTTTGTTACCTTCAGGTAATATTAAAAAAAGAACTATAAATTTCCCAAACCAAATATAGTTATAAATCCCAGGAAGTTGAGGAAATTCACAAACAAAAATACTTGTTCATTGGAGCTTTACAAAACATTGGATCAAACTCCTAAAATTTGCAAGCAGATTCCCTGCTGTTTGTGCTTGAAGCTCCTTGAAGATGCCAAATGCTTCCTGTGCTCAGTCAAGAAAAGTCTGTCAGTTTCCATCAGAGCTAAGGAGCAGATAAGCAGAGACCTCTCTGCACACATTTTTAAATGGGAGGCGGACATCGGAAAAAGTGGCATCATTTTGATGCTTGCCATTCAGAGACAACCCAATAGCAGCATTGGTAAAATAATCTCTATGAGGAAGCATGCCTGTTATCCTTGCCACACAGACTAGAACTCTTTCTGAGAGGGGTACGTTTTCTGAAGATCACATAGCAAAGGAATGGCAGAGATAGAATTTAAACCCAACTTTCCATCCAAACTATCTTCCTTCGACTAAGCTTAGAATAGGGAGTGCTTTGAGCCAAGTGCATCTGGGAAAATAGAAAGTAAGGTTCTACAACCTACAAAGGGTTTATCATTAATCTTACATCAAGTTATTTCTTGAGTGTCTCCACATATTGTACTAGAAGGTTGTAACTTTTTACATTTACCTGAAAGCAAAGACAAGTTGGTGTTAATATTACTTGGGTTAATAATCACAAAGAAGAAGAAAGTTTTTGATGTTAAAGTGTTCTCTCTCTCTTTTCTCACTTTCTCCTCTCTCTTTGGTTATCTTTTCCTTTTAGAACAAAGAGGAAGCTCTCTCTCTATATTTATGCACAGTATTTCCTTTCATGAATAATAGTTTCTGATTGTCAGAGAAAAAGTAAGGACAGAACCAAATCAAATAATCATCCAACCAACCAACCAACCAACCAACCAAAATCACAGCCCCTGGATTCTCTTTCTAGATCCATGAATATATATGGCAATGTCAGAAAAAGAGCCACTGTGGAGAACCAGCTCTACCTTGTGCTCCAGGCTGGAGTCTTTAAACATCAGTGAGAATGGCTTGATATGCTCTCTTCTCAATTTATCGCCACTCCTCAAGTCGATGGTATGTTCTATTCTCTTGTTAATTTCCTCAGGCCCAGACTGGACATGCAAAGCTTGTGCAAGATGGTTTGGAAGTAGATTTATTGAATTTCTTGTTAGGGCAGCCAGAGTCTAGGGGGAAAGCACATGCAAACACAATAAACCTGCTAGTCCCCTTTGGATTAAAAAAGAAATGCAATGTTTTATTATCGGGTTGCATTGCAAACAATAACAGCGTTTCATGCAATTGATTTCAGTGAAACCTACAAAAGTTGATCAGTTAGCATTTGTTTCAGAGTAACATAACCTGAAGAAATACCATATTGAGAGGAACACTTCCCTTTCCTCTGTGTAGGTGCACTGAATTCCTTCGGTTCAGATATTTGGAGTGCTCTTCTCCACTTAGAAATTTAATTGAAATCCTTTCTCTAACCAGGCACTCAATTAGAGAAAGAAATTCGTTATAAAATAAAATAAATAAAATAATAACCAAACAGTGTAAAGTAAAATATTTGAAAAATAAAATATTTGAAAGCCCACAGAAATGATCATCTCCAGATTCCACATTTTAGTGTGGTTTCTTTGGTGATGGAGAGACTTGGGGATCCAAAAATAGCTTGCATTTTTTTTCTTTTTGCATTCTCACAAATAGCAAATCAAATGTGCCAAGATTTTTTTTTGTATTTTAAAAAAGATATTCAGGGTTTTATGCTACACACCTTTGTTTTACCCATAGCTGATATATATTTATATTTACATATAAATATATATTTGATTTATTTTTGGCAAAAAATGCAAGCAGTTGTAGCTGTTATTATTTCACAGGGTTAAACAGCGTAGATGGGGAAAGGCACAATTAGCATAATTCGGTCATGTATCACTCTTAGGATGTAGAAATACCACTGGCTTATGAAGATACCCTAGATTTGGCAAGAGGTGTTTATTTCTTGGTGATTTGCTGCAGGTGACCAGATCAACTGGTTGAATCTAGTCAGATGCAATGTTTACAGCTCCAATTCAACACACTTCTTTGACAAAAAATAGGAATTGGAGATGCAAGAGTACAGAAACATTAACAGCAATCTCCAATTCCAAGAGCTTTCCTGGAGGAGAATTTTAAGATTCAATAAATCCAATGAGTTTTGAAATAAAAACACTCTGACTGCACATTCTCTATTTCTGCTTCTCTGTCTTTCAACATGGCCATTCTAAGAGCTGAGCTTGTAGTAATATACAATTGAGGCGATATCTAATGGCAGCCAGGAAGAGCTAAACGCACCTCTGAGGCCTTTCTGCCCAAATTCTTTCTACATTTATGAGCATCAGAGAGACAAGCTCTAGAGCCAACAGCTTATCTGCAGCTGTGTCAACTGTTCGGACTTTATAACCAAAGTGAGAGAATAGGACTTGACCTCAAAAAGCCTTATAATGCATTTTATAGAAGTTTTCTATGATATTGTTGGATTCTTCATTTAACCTTCATGGAGATATTCAATGTAGCCTAAATTTATGATCCATAAGAATTCTATAGCTTTATCTCTGGTAAAAAGTACTTAAACCCACTTCTTTAGATTCAGTATAAAGAATGGAGCTGTGTGTGGCCACATGAGTGAGAAAGTAAGTAAGTATATATTATTTGGGCACGGAAGCAATTTCATCTCTAAATATCAGGAAGCTACCACAGAGAAAAAGATAGATGTTAGGAGGAGGTAGGACAGCTTGAGAAATGAGGAGTGGCTGGGGTGGAAAAAAGGAAGCAGAGACCAATGTTGCAGAAAATCAAGCAGTAGGATCCATGCAAGGTCAGAGGATTTCTTTTTTTTTTTAAATTAATATCTTTATTTAAACACCTTGATCTACTACTGGTATTAAATGGCTTTAGGGTATTATTTCATAAGGCAAGTGCCATTAGATTGCCAGGCACTCAGGAGCCCATTGATTTCTTGGACATTCTTTGGGAAAATTACAATATTTAGTTTTCTATTTTGGGAATGGAGGTATAAAAGAAATTCAAGCTGCCCTTCTTTGGACAACCATTCTAACTCACAGATGTCAAAATGCTCTCCTGCTATGTGTTGGAAACTGAGGTTTAATATATGGCTATCTACGTAATCCAGTCAATCTTTGTCTCTGTCTCTCTTTCTCATTTTGCGGCAATGCTCAGTGATACTCAGAGGTTACTCCTGGCTTTTTACTCAGGAATTATTCCTGACTGTGCCCAGAGGACCATCTGAAATTCTGGGCATCAAACCTGGTTTTGTGTGTGCAAAGCAAATCCTCCACTTGAAGGATTTGTAATATTACTAGTAATATTAATTTGGCCCCTGTAATTTAGTTTAACTGTCATTTGCATTTAAACCTTCCTGAAACTTGCATAAATCTTGTTTCCTGGCAGTTTTTTTGTCTATAAACTAAATTATGGCTATCAATTCTACCACTTAAAGTCATAGGTGTCTCTTAGATCTTTGAATTTCATAGCAACAATGACCTCAACTACAACTCTCAATCATTTTTATCAACATAATAATTTTTTTCTCATAAGACTAATGTGATCTTAAAGCAAAACATAGTTACTTATAGAAAATGAATTTACTTTAGTGAATAACTCCCTTCATTATTATGTTTTCTTAAATTGATCGTAAGCGCATGAAAATATTATCAAGGATTGATAGCAGTCTTTAGAAAAACTTTTGGAAAATTAAGAATAGATATTGTGTCTTGGGCAACTTTTATCAGGCATAGATGAATAAAATTGCTTCTTATTAGAGATATCCTGTATCTCAAAAGATTTTCTGTGGTTTCTCTATTAAGAGACACATTTGAAAGCATGTCTCTTTCTGTCAGCATTGATACCAGACTATATGTAAGATCCTTGAAGGAGGCTCTTTCAAAATGTTAGTGATACTGAGAGAATTATGTTCTTGCTTCAGCAATAATTTTTATTTATTGAAATTGTACCCCTCATGCTCATGAACTCCTTTTCTGATAAATGGCCTCATCCCCAGTTAAGAAAATGAAACCTGTGATTTTAAGGCAATTTCTCTCTGGTAAACTTACATTTTTAGTACTTTTGTGCTCAAGAAAGACAAGTATCAACTTAAGAAGTCAGGAAAATTAAAATTAGGAAGGGATGCATCATAATACTTCAAAGCATGAAGAACTTTGGAGCAAATACCATTTCAGATTGTGATACCCCATTGCCATTTGTAATGAAGCAATGTGATTTGCCCATGTATTCCTTTCAAGAGGATATTACTGCTTACGTTAAGAATTCATATGTGATATCTTCAGTAATTCACCTGTGAATAGTGCTGAGGAAGTGTGTACCCTTTCTTCTTTGCCTTAGAGTTATTCTGGAGTGTGTTATTTTAAATAGAATATGACTTTCCCCTTTAAGACTCATAGTACCAGTGTTAATGAGGTTGAGATTATAATTTAAAAAAAGCTCTGAAATATGATTACAATCTTAAATTACCGGTAACCTTTAAGATTAAAGATATCATTTCACCTAGGCAATTTAAGAAAAAATTGACTAGAGAGTTTAAAAAAAAAGGAATAAAATGCCATGATAACAGATGAATATTATGTGTATCTTGAACTGTATATGTTACTAAGTGATCGAAATACATAAAATGCATATACAAATAAATATACTAAATATATCCAGCACAAATACATTTTTCCAGGATAATGGAAATATATTTTGCTTTTATGCTATAATAAAAGTACATATATTTTTATTTATTCTAACTATTTGGACTATCATATTGGAGCAGTAATGTTAATAAATAAAGTTGGCAGGTGAACTGAACTGTAAGGTCTAAATCTCTTCACAGAAAGACATTGTAGCCCTGAGATTTTTCCTCAACCTTCCTGAGCATTTCAAATAATTCTTTACTGAGAAGTGCTTAAGGGACATTGATGCCCAAATGAGGACCAGAGTTCCTTTAAATTTAAGTTTCCAAGCAAAGATTTTTATCTGAGTTCTAGTGATAATTATCACCAGGATTTCAGACATTTTTTTATATAAACTTCGTTTGATTGGAGTGGAGAAAATCATGAATCCTCTTATGTATGTGATATGTTCACAGTTGATATGTGAATTCTTTGGAATAATTTTTTATCTAAATGTAAACATTTAAAATTACATATGGGTCATACTAATTCATAAATGACTATAGACTTTAAAATAAGCTTTAATTTAGCAAATATATCTTTCTAATGAAATTTCAGACCGAAGGTATGTCTTCTTTAGAAACATCTGGTTTTGTTGGGTTAAAACATTTGGTCAATGGATCACATATCCAGTCCCAAAACAAAGAAGCCATTAGAGTCCTAGCCTCATTTTATTGTTGACTTTCTGGTAAACTTGGCTCTCTACTTCATTACTATGTCCTCTTAACTATTTTTGGAGAAATTTATTCCAAGATGTATAGGAATAAATAGATGCATATTTACACATAGTTGAAGTTCAATTAGTTTAGAAAATATTGACCTATTATTTATTTATTTATTTATTTTCATTTCCCTTATCATTTTCATTCAGAAAAGTGACTTCATCTCTTTTGTTCACTTTTTTTCATTCTTACTATTATGCCATTCCTGGTAACCAAATGTTCACTTTAAAACAGTTTGTCAAATGAAAAAACATTCATATACTCCTATTAGAATATCAAAATATATATTATTGTATATAGGCATTGGTAAGTTTAGCAAAAATTAAACTGTAAGCACCCCATTTTCTAGACTTTTATGACCATAAAAATCCTCTTTATTCACATCACCTCAACACATCTCATGACATACCATTTGGGAAACTCAAGGATTCTAAAAAAGTTCTGACTATTTTTAGAACTTCTCTCAATGGATATATTTCTAATATCTAAATATTTTTCTCTTTTTGTAGTTACCTTCTAGACTCAAAATTTCTATCAACTGGATAATAACTTTTATGGTCCACCTAACTCCAAAAGTGACACAATTTATACCTATGGCACAAAGCTGGATACTTTGCCCTTGACCTAAGTGACAAAATGTCCTAATCTTTCCTAAAATGCAGCTTCTTTTCAGTTTTAGGTTGATATTTTAGGTCAGAATCAGATTGAGCCAGTTGCTTCCCCAATTAACTACACAATTAGTTGCCCAGTAGAAGGGAGACCTATGAAACATTCCCCTATACTCAATTAATGCCTCTATAACTCTATTTTAGACTTCTCACCAGCAGAATAGTAAGAGATTGTCATTCAGTTAATTTTCTTTCCAGTATTCTATCACTATAAATAAATCTGAGAAGAAACTGTGAGGTCAAACATGAAGTCTAGAGAAGAACACTGAGATGTGCTCATTAGCTACTTTTTCTTTGCTGTTTGTTAAAACTGCAAACAAATCCCTAGAAGATGTTTCCTACTCTTTTTAAAAAGTTATTTTTCAGTATTTTTTTTAAAAAAGAAAGTTCATTTCTGGCATAACTTTGAGGTGATATAGCTTATTAGTATTTATATCCAAGGCTTCAGGATGATTGCTTTTTGAGATTTGAAAAGGTATTTTTTTTAATCAAATCTAGAATGGTAAGTAGATATGATCCTAAAGGTGCAATATAATGCTTTTCTGATAAGAAGGTGTTAAGTGTTAAGTGCTAAAATATAAGGCCATTCTGCAAACAAGGCATGTTTTATTATTTTATTATATTTGCTTTCTATTCTATTTGCTTCTGTACTGGAAGAAAATGAAATAGCATTATAACTATTCATCTAATAAAATTTTAGTCTTCTTATTTAATTTTTATTTTCTTTTTTGATAGTTATGATGCCTTTATCTGCTTTCCAAAGCTTAATGATTAATTAGATTTTATTGTGCAAGGAGATCTATGGGAGCACATGGTGAGAAAAGGTTTAAGCAGTTCTCAACCTAAGCTCCAGGAAATTATATCACCAGAGTCAGAATGTCTATGTATTTGCTGAAGTTACATTTTGGATGACTGCAGGATTCTAGAACTTCTCTGCAGTTTGATGTCCAAATCTCTAATCACTGACAAACAATATTAGTTAAGGCTTCAACTCTTTGTATAGTAGTTGCTCTCCACATTTGAGTTGAGTAAAAAGTTTCCAAATATTCACCACTGTGAATAATCCAAACAAAATAGAAAAAAATCCTTTGATTGTTCTATTGTTATTTTATGTCCCAATATTTTAATATGCAGATAATATAAGAATAAAACAAAAGAGTAGGTGTCTTTATAAAATACACAGAAATACTTTGATTGGTCATTGCCACTTTCGTGTCCTAAAATTTCAATACATATATGACATGAAAATAAAAATGACAAGGGAGGCATCCCTAGGTTTTGAACATTTACTAGTTTGATAATTTGTTTGAATCCAAGCAGTTTACTCTTTATCCTTTCACCATCAATACACTTATTCATTTTGTGGTTTAAGTTATGCCAGTGTTCTTATGAACATCAAAGAGGTATACTTTCAGATATGCTAATGTATTTTCACAGGGGAAAATGTGTGTACTTGTTTTTTTTTGGGGGTACACTTGGTGACGCTCCTGGGTTACTCCTGGCTATGCATTCAGATATAGCTCTTGGCTATATCTTGGGGGACCATATGGAATGTTGGGGGTTCAAATTGAGGTCTATCCTAGGTTAAGGCATGCAAGATAGATGCCCTACCGCTTGAGTCACCTCTCCAGGCCCCAAATGTGTGTATTCTTAACAGAAAATTGGAGAAAATTAAGTACAGGAAGTATATAAATAATTAGAGCTTCTAAGATTATAGTAACTTTTCATTTCAAGTAATTATGTAAGTATTACGTTTTTTGGTGCTAATAAATTGCTTAAGTTTAGCACTTGACATTTATTGGTCGAGTTTTTTTCTCCAGATTCATCCTTTTTTAAGAATTAAATATAGTAATGGTGCGCTTCTTACTCATCCAGTAGAGCAACAAATGAGCACCTTTGAAGAATCAACCTTTTGTACTTGACACTAGTTGTGTCAGTTCTAATTGGATGGATAAAGGACAAACACTCAGATTAGAGTCAAACGTTTAGATCTTGGGTTTTTTTTTTCTGGAAATAGTTTCTTTTTCCTCTTACCGTAACTCTTGAGTCATACTCTTCTATTGGAATTGTTTAAGTAAATTAGCTTTCCTGGGTTGTCATTATTCCTATTTTTTTTTTTTCGTTCTGAGGTTACCACTTAGATGTTTGAAAATCTGGAGCCGGAGAGATAGCATAGAAGTAGGATGATTGCCTTGTATGCAGAAGGATGGTGGTTCGAATCCCGGCATCCCATATGGTCCCCTGAGCATAACAGGAGTGATTTCTGA
Organism: Crocidura indochinensis; assembly: GCA_004027635.1. Taxonomy (NCBI): domain Eukaryota; kingdom Metazoa; phylum Chordata; class Mammalia; order Eulipotyphla; family Soricidae; genus Crocidura; species Crocidura indochinensis. Next base: position 8,359 of record PVKC010000588.1, on the reverse strand, counting down.
GTGTAGAGCCAGAAGTAACCCCTGAGTGCTGCCAGGTATGACCCAAACATCAAAAAAAAGTTTGAAAATATGACAGGGTAATATCTATGTATGATATCTATGATGTCTATATGTCACCAACATTGTATAGTGTGAAGAGCTTCTTTGCAGAATTAAAAATTATATTAAAGTCCACCTAAAATGGGAAAGACACAAATGAACTTAGTTTCTAACCTGGAACTCAAGATTGTAATATGACAAATCTTGAGATGTGACATCAATTTTAGGTAGCTCTGTTAAGACCCAAGGAGTTACCCTTGTAATTTTTTTCACCCTAAATAAAGCAAAAATAAGTGTGGAAACAATTAGCCAAGATATAGCTATACAGGCCACAAAATGTCAAGTGATTTTTCACCCCTCTGGGCTGTTATTAGATCACCTCAGAATGATAACCTTTCATACCTCTTGCAGTAATAACACTTGCTTCCTGTGCAGAGCACAAGAGTGGGTTGGAATATAAGTACCAACTCACTTAAAAAATAAGAACACAGATATATTCACACTAAATACACTGCTGTTTGGAAAGTAAAACCTTCATACAGAGGAATTACAGCAGTTTTAAGTATAAAAGGCCTTCTTGATGAAGAAAATGCTGAAGTTCAATGAAGCTATTTTTCCATTGCATTCAGGCCATCCTCAAGAGACACAAAATTCATTCCCAGCAATACTTGGTCAAAAAGTCTAGATCGCTTAAGGGTAGGATGCAAGGATTCAGTAAAGCTTCATCCTGGCCCATAGTGCTTAGTACCATCAGGGCAAACCTAGCAGTACTCAGGGGCTAAGAGTGTCAAACATGGTAAAATCCAGAGGCGGTCTGATGCAGAGGATAAAACTGGGGTCTGAATATTCATGGCATGTGACATGAGTTATGTGTTATCTCTATGACCCTCTGTGAAATTTTAAAATAAAGACTCAGTTCAGTCACATGAAGACATCAAGATGACTTAAATTCTAAATTTCAGTTTTTAAATGGAGATAAATCAGAAAAAAGTTCATATCAGGTAGGTATTAGCCTTGCATGAGGGAACCTGTTTAATCCTGGGCATCCCATGGTTTTCAAGCACCACCAGTTGTGATCAGATGAAGCTCAAAAAATGAAACCAAATTTCAGATTATTGCTTAGGGACCATATGAGGTGCCTGGGATCGAACTCAGGTCAACAGACAAGCACCCTACCTGTTGTAACTATCTCATTGCTCCTAGTTCTCAGGCTGCAATTTGGCTCAATTCCCAAACAACCAATTAATCATCGGAGATAAAAATTCCACTATTTTTAAAAAATTTTTCAGCTATGAGGTAGGTACAGAATTCTTGCTATCCACTTGACAACTTAGATTTACATTTTCAGATTTGCAGTTCTATAAGAACCACACACTCATCTTTACCTTTATCCACCTTATTCTGCCCCTGGAACATCAGAGAATGTTTGATTACTCAAAGCTAATGGCTCAAATCATCTACTTAATCCACTCAATGCTCTCTGGAAACCTTCAAATCCACTTGCCTTTTTGTAAAGAGTGAAAACCCAGACTACTGTAATGACTCCCTGGCTCAACTCAGCAGTTATCTTTAGTCAGAGCTAAGTAGAGCCTGGGGAGTTTTGTTGTCAGAAAGAGTCATGTTATCGGAAGAGTGCAAATTTATTTCAGGGAAATGTCTAAAGCTTTTCACGTTCTCTAAAAAGACTCTATGTCTCATCCAATGAGCATCAAACTTAATCTGTTGTCAAAATGGTTAAAGATATTACCTATGGAAAAAAAATTTCCTGTAGTTTTCAGTCTATTGAAATTGAGTATAGACAATTAGATTGTTTGGCAGTTAATTAGAGGAGTTATAAACTGCACACTTTCTTCCTTATAGTCAATGACATCACCTGTTTCAGGCATTTGTAGGAGTAAAAATTTTAGATCAAAATTTGTAGAGTGAAAGAATCAGATACTTGAGCTGTAGGTTGAAATGATAGATTTGCTGTCCCTTTCTTCCTGAGATCTGAGTTACTTATTCTTGGATTATTTTCTACTTATCTGAAGATCCTTGGATCAATTTTCTATTCTCCACTATGCTTCCCTGCAACAATGATGGCAATTCTCACCGAACTGTTGACCTGTTAGAAATATCACCAAATTTCAAGTTTCTTGGCAGCTTAGACCTCCTTCTGCGTTTTTTAGCACCTATCTTAGTGACTAGCAAACCTAGCAATTAATAAGAGAATCATTGAATGAAGGAAGAAATAACTAATCTTGGGGGAAATTTAATTGTCCAAGTTGAATGATAGAATAAAACAAATTTGAACTTAGTTAAAATTTCTTTGGTAGAACTGTATGTGGCACTTGGTTCACAGATAGTACTCTTTTTATTAAATTTTTAGTCACACTCTATGGTGCTTGGAGGCCACTGCAAGTAGCACTTAGGGACAATTGGTGCCAAGAGTTGAATCTTTATCCTGACATGCACACATGTTCTCTAGTCCTTTGAGCCATTTCCTGGTCCTTCATATTGTACTTCAGGAGAAAAAAAATAGATAATTATACATCAGGAGCCAATATTACTCAACAGGGAAATAACAATGACCATGTTGAAAATGGAAGCCTGAAGGAAGGGCAAAACATGATATGTTTAATGATGCGAAGGATATCAATCTCCCCACAATCAAAACTCAATTTTCTAGAAAATTGAGAGAAAACATGATTTTAATTCTCTAATTGAGAAAAATTTTATCCTAAATAGATTAAAAAATTAAAATTATTGTTCCTGAAGTTGATATGAATGTTTTAGGACTATTCATTAGATTAATAGTTATGCGAGGCTGTTGGGCTATGACATAGTAACTGTAAATAAAGGATGCCTTGATTCCTCCTGTGAATCAATAAATCAATAATTAGAACTGGGCTGTACATGGTAGAGCTCTGAAGTACAGGTAACTCATGAATATAGTCATAGATTACTTGAATGCAAATGAGACTGAGAAGTTGAACTGATAAATTCAGAGCATTCAGAATGGATCATTCTGCCATTAACACCAGAAGGGCAGACACGGTAGACCTAGGCTGTGCAGAGGTTAGTGGTGAATGCAGGGCTATAACTCAAGTTACACTCAAACTCTTCCATATTTCCAATAAAGAAACTTGAGGTCTTGGAGAAATTTCTCTTACATGTACAGAACTCAAAGCCTACACCACTAGTCAGTTTAATATGGGGAGCTGAGGGCCCTCAGCAATACGTCAATAGGATGGTTTCAATTAGAAAAGTGATCAGATAATTCTCCATAAGAAGAGAATAAGAGTTTTTCTCTTATGTTCATTTTTTTCTTTCAATAGTCACAGGATATAAGGCACAGCTGGGATGGTAAAGCCTATATTTAAGACTCTATGCAGGTGACCTAAATACAGTTTTATATACTACTATCCTATATAACCTCCCTTCTGGTTTCAACGTTCTTTAAATCAAGATGGACATTGTTTTACCATTGAAAAGCCATGGAAGACTGTACCACTAAATGTTTTTGGTGCAAATAATAACCCTAATAGGACACTTAGGGGTTCAGATACTACCTGGTATAGTTTTACTATCTTTACTCCTGCTACCAGCTGGAGTAAAATATGGTAATTTCCTAAAGATTTTCTAAATATCTTGCTGAGTGACCTATTTTTTTTTTTTTTTGTTTTTGGGTCACACCCGGCAGCGCTCAGGGGTTACTCCTGGCTCCATGCTCAGAAATTGCTCCTGGCAGGCACGGGGGACCATATGGGGCACCGGGATTCGAACCGATGACCTATTGCATGAAAGGTAAACGCCTTACCTCCATGCTATATGCTGAGTGACCTATTTTTAAAGAATAAATGTACAGATAATACACAATCTTAAAGTATTAATTGAAATTAAAACAAAATAGAAGGTAGAAACAGCATTTCTCTAAACAATCACAGAGCCAAAGGGAGTTAATATGGCCTAGTAAAAATAACATCATTTGGGGTATCAAAACTGAATTCTAGATACAGTACTGCATTTTACTGACTACATGTTGTTCAGAAAATTAATTAATATCACATTTTTATATACAAATAGGCACATCACACTTACTATGTTTGGTGAGATAAATAGAATGCATAAAATGCCCACATTGGTGGAAATTTCTGTACTTTATAATTCTGTTAATGATGTTGGAGATATCATCTGTATTACAGGCAATGCAGCACAATATTTTTCTATTTGTTGTTTGGAACATGAAAATTATAGCTGTTTTCCAATCTTATGACCAGAGTCAATGTTGTGTAGACATTAACAAATTAAAAATATGTAAAATAAAAGAACCAAATGTAATGTATTTTTCCTCCAAATTATTTTTTTAAGTCTTGGAGGATAATAGAAAAATGTCTGAATAAGATTCTGTGATTTATTTGAAAGTGAAGTTTGGAATGATAGTGATGCTTCCACGATTATTTCACTATTGTTTTTATGAGACACTCCAGGCTCTACAAGGAAATTTGCTTCTGAAAGGGTGTCTCCACATTTACTGGCATAGCATGTGTCATAAAACATCAATATGTTGGGGCCCAGGAGATAGCATGGAGGTAAGGCGTATGCCTTTCATGCAAAAGGTCATCGGTTCGAATCCCGGTGCCTCATATGGTCCCCTGTGCCTGCCAGGAGCAATTTCTGAGCATGGAGTCAGGAAAAAATCAATATGCTCATAGAATATGTTTTATAGAAATATAAGGCTTAACCCTTTGCTGCCCTCTTGTAAATCACAAGTCAAAGAGGCAGTTTGTTTGATAAGTCCATTTTTGGTTCCTACAATTCATTATCCAAAGGCAACCAAAATGATCTCTTCAAAGTCTAAATCTCATCATGTCATTGCCCTGCTTTAAGCCTTTCTATCATTTCTCTTAGACTAAAAGTCCCATATCTACTAGACTTTCAGACTCTAGACCCTAATTTCTTTGACTTCATTCTTTGTGTCCCTTGCCTGCTTGCAATGCTTGATAATTAAAAATTTGGAGAAATCAGTACTAGATTCTTTTTGTCTCCCTTGCTTTGACCCTCCTCATTTGCATTAGTGACCTTACAGAATTTAAAATGTAATCTTTATAGGTCACTGACAAACCTATCATATGAATTCTATAACTCTCCTAATCATTTCTCTCTTCCTCACCTGTCCCCTCTCCTGTTATTTACTCTTGCTACCTCTTTCAATAAAGTAATTTTTTAAATTAACTGTATGAGTATTTTATTCCCTTAAAATGTAAAGTAGATACAGGTACCAAATTTATGTTTTCATAACTAAATTTTCAGCATCTAAAATACTGAGTGGAGCCAACATGATAGTAGTAATATAGTGATAAAGTGTTTATCTTGCATCTTGTTGACCTCAGTTTAATCCCTTGCACCACATATGGCTCTCAGAGCCCTGCAAGGAAGGAAATCTGAATGCAGAGACAGGAATAAACCCTGAGCATAGTCAGGTGTGGCTCAAGTCAAAAATAAAGACACGAATAAAAGTACAGAATGCAAATAAATAATTGGATGGGTAAGAACTTAAATTTACAAACAAGCTTTAGTTGCAGTGTGCAATCAAAAGGGTAAAGTATAGGGCCCAAGGAAATAGTACAGAGATCAAGGTATTTTCCTTGCATGTGGCCACCCAGAGATTTGCACCTTGTACCCTACTTCATGGTCTCCTGAAATTTCAGGAGTGATTCCTTACTGAAGAACCAGGAGTCAACCCTGTGCATTGCTGAGTGTAATCTAAAAACTAAAAAAAAGAGGCTGACATATAGTCTTAAAATATATATTAACAAACTCTTTTATTGTCCCTGGTTTCATCCAGAAAGTTGGATTTTTATGGGAAAATCAGTTTTCACTTATCACTTGTCCCATAATTTATCCTTTAAATATCAGAACAACTCCCACAAATGTTAAATTTTTCTTCTGATTTATTTGAACTAACTACTACTTTGGAGGTCTTAAATTTGAATAGACTGCTTGTGATCACAAACTTTTTGCTTTCTGGTTTTACTGTTCTCTTTCCATGCAGAAATTCAGAGTATAGTCAGTTGGTGTTCAAGGAGCTAATAATTCAGATAAGGTGAGCAGACACAATACTTGCATGCCAGGAATTACAATGCAATGGTATTCAGAATCCCCAAATTTTATACCAAAATTTAGATCGCATTAAATTATCAGTTGTAGTTCAGAAGGATTCAGATATAGGAGAGATAAGGCAAACAGAATTAAACCAAGAGAATACCTTAATCATAGACAGGGACTCAAATATTTAGGTTAATATAAAACTTAACATCTTATCTTGTTTCTACAAACTTCTGATAACTTCTTGTGAAAGGTGGAAATGAGGGGGGCAATGAAAGAGTTGAGGTTCTTCTTGGGAGCACACAGTTCTCCCATAATAGTGATGACAATCCAACTTAAGGTATTACCATCTCATCCAGAGAGCAATGTATTTATTTGCCTTGAATGTGGCCAAACAGGATTTTGTACCTTCTTGCTCTTCTTGTTAATGATGTTCTTTATTCCAATTCCAAGAAGTACTTCTCAGTTTTCATCTTAGACATTCTCTTGACTACCTTTAATGCTGTTGATCATTTTCTCCTTTTCAAAGTACTCTTTTTTTTTACAATTCCAAAACACAAAATCTCCACATTATCTTTAAAACATGTCAACTACTTCCTCTCTGTTTCCATACTGTGAACCCTTATTCTTAACTCCCATATGGCTATCCTTTTCATTAGCATTGAGATTTAAAAATTTTATGTACTCTATACAGAGATCACATTCACTCTCATAGATTCAACTAGCCTTTAAATCTTGATGATGACCAGATTCATATTCCTATCACAAGATTTTATGCTCGACTTTGAGAAATGTATGTTCAACAACCTTCTGAATATGTTTCTATTTATCTCTTCTGAATACCCTGAGCTTAATAATAAGGTTCCTGAATTAAATATGTTACAGATGGAATTCCTAGTCTTTCATATCCAGTTTCACTTCAATCCAATAATATTTATTTCAGTGGGAAGTTTGGCTAACTACCCAGACATTCATGCAAAACAAACAAGAAACTTGATTAGTTCCTCTCTCTTCCATCAAGATGTATCAGTGCATTTGTTTATTCAGCAAGAAATAATAAAACCATGCTAGTTTGTAATTATTGCTTTATTGCTCTTATTGTGAACTATACAGTGATGGGTATGATATAGTTCCTGTCTCAAAAAATATAGAATATGACCTTACCTCTGAAGTTGATTCCTCTGACTGTCCTCTTTATTATTAGCAGTAGATTGCTTGTAATTAGTGCTCAATAAATATTTATTGGGTGAATGAATATACAAGAATATAACTATCTGCACATCTGCTGCTTATAGAGCACAAATTATAGCACAGCCTATCAATGTTATAAAAATATACTTGAACACACATTATGAATCTGTAGAAGCCAAATCATCTGTCCAATTTATCTCACAAAGCCTCAGTGAAGAATTAGTATGTGTTATCTGTGTCATGAAAACACCTGGATGGTTTTTTGCTTTACATGGAACTGATTGACAGTTTTGGCAGAGTACAGGATCAGTCTGCCCAGTTATAGTCTTTTCTAGGCTCACATTATGTCTCTGAATTGCACATATGGCTCCTGACTTCTAGAGTTAAACAAAAAGGCAAATTCTGGGCACTTATGACTACTTTAGTTGACTTGATCATTTCCAAAATGTGCCAGTTGGTTATTAATGCCAGTTGGTTATTTATAAATATCCATACACTAATTGATTCCTAAGTCAAAAGTCATAAAATGAATTAATGATTATGGCACAGGTAGATCATATCCATATAAACGCTTTAGGCATTAGGATAAATATAAAGTATGATTAAATAAGAATATTAATTGTCAATGAAAAGTATACTTTATACAGTTATTTAATGATAGCATCAGATAGTTTTATACTAGTTTATACTAGTATAATAGTTTACTAGTTTATACTAGTATACTACTTTACTAGTTTTTCTAGTTTACTAGAATCAAAAGCAAGTATCTCTGCCTTTCACGCCTCTCAGTTGTTAGGTACAACTGAGATTAGATCAATTATATATAACCCAGTTTCTACAATCAGATTAAATGGAAAGACCACATTTAAGAGAAAGATAAACAAAAAAGAAAATGAAGAAAAATAAGTTTATGTAGTTATTGAGATACTAAAGGTGAGGCATGCATTTATTTATATTTTAAAATTAGATTTATGTTTAAATTAAAGGGAGAGGAAGTACTATCAACTGGTCATGCACTCACTCCAGGAAGTACATGCTTATT
>PVKC010000587.1:50590-63761 GCA_004027635.1 Crocidura indochinensis | reverse complement strand
AAAAAAAAAAAAACAAAGACAAAGACAAAAAAAAACAACAACAAAAAGTTTAACTCCACAAACCTAAAAATCTGTCAAAAAATGGGGAGAGAAAATGAACAGACACTTCTTTAAAGAAGACCAGTAGTTGGATAACAGAAAAATAAGAATGCTCATCATCACTCATTAGGGAAATCCAAATCAAGACATCAATGAGGTTTCTTTTTACACCTGTAAGGGTTGCATATATCAAAAACAATGGGAAGAATCTCTCGGTGGGAATGTGATGAGAAAAGAATTCTCATGCTCTAATTGCAGGAATGCTGCCTAGTGCAGTACTTATGGAAAACAGTATGGATGGTTCTCAGAATACTTAAAATTGAGCTGCTATATGATACATCAATCCCTTTTTGAAGTCTATCCCAACGGCATAAAAATATTCATCCAAAAGGTGTATGGACATTGTTATTCATTGCAGCATTTAGTAAAATAGCTAAGACTTGGAAATAATTTTGATGTCCAACAAAGACGAGTGAGTCATGAACATAAGTAACCTTTTAAATTAACCAATTATGAATCATAAAGTTGGAGATCTTATTTTTTTCCACATCTTACTGGCTTTCTCAACTCTCCCTCCACTTTTGTCTGTACACTATCAAGAATATCAAGTTTTTACTATAAATAAATTTTATCTACATTTGCAAATAACTCTTATTATGCATTCAATCTAAACAACTCCTCTGAACTAAAGATTCATTTCTTATGTATCTCAACATTAATTACCATAATTGAACCCAATGTATTACTTTACTTTCTTGGTTTTTCTCATCTCTTTAAATGGAATATTTTTCACTCTGTTGATCAAGCTAGTTTACCGGTAATAATTTGTGAATGCCTATATATAATCCATTAAATTTTTATTATTTATAATATAGTTATAAAATCATATCTGATATCTATATTCTATCTTAATTGCTTTCCTTTCCAAACCTAAGTAATTTCTTTGGCATGACTACAAATAATTCTGTTTTCTTTGATTCTGCTCTATTCTTCTACATACAATTTTTATCCTGCTTAAAGAAATTTTTAATTTTGTAAAAAATTTTGTTGTTTTTGGAGCCATATCCTCTGGTGCTTTGGGCTTACTCCTTGCTCTATACTCAATGGTCACTCGGTGCTGCATAATAGACTATATAAAGTGCCAGGGATGGAACTTGGATATGTGCACACAAAGCAAGTGCCCTTCGTGCTATTTTATCTCTTTATTTTCCTAAAATGTTTCTGATTTAAAAATATAAACAATATACAAGCAAAAACATATGAATCTTTGAAATTTTTGATTGCTTATAAATCAATTCGTGATCTAAATGTTTATCTTTTTGTAGAAGATAAAAATAAAACCCAAATGAAATCATTTGATTTTTATTTTTGTCTCTAGTGTCTAGTACTTAACACGCTTAAATAAGTTAAAAAATATACTAAAGTTGTCTGTAATTAGCTTAGTTGTATGTAACAGCAAATTAAATCAAAGTGTTTATGCAATAGTTGTATTTAAAGGAGACTATTGTATTGGTTATCACAAAATCGGCATCTCAAACGTATCTCATATATATTATCATTAAATATACTGTATTTTCCAGCATATAAGATGACTAGGCGTTTAAGACAACACCCTAATTTGACAGTTAAAACATAGGTTTAGGCCTATATTCACTGTATAAGACAGAATGTTCCTGTGCTGTAATTGTATGTACCACAGTGAGTCAATCACAGCAAGCAAAGGTTCAAAGGTTATACTGTAATAGACTTACTCTCTGACTCTGGCCAATCTGAGCAGGCTTTTTACAGTGTAGATCTGGGTGCAGAACACTGTATAATTTGCATACATAAAAAGTCTTGGATTGACTGAGTTAAAGAGGCGGTCTGAGAAGCCTTGCAGTGATTGGTACAGAATTGAGTTGGCAAATTCATGTAGTGGCAATATGCAGACGATTTTCATTTAGTGGCATATTGAAATGTTTTTCAGTATATACTCGGAGTATAAGATGACCCCAGATTTTCGGTCAACTTTTTTTCGTTTCAAAAGTCGTCTTACGGGGTCCAGGCGGTGGCGCTGGTGATAAGGTACCTGCTCTAACCTAGGACGGACCTAGGTTCGATCCCCTGGTTCCCCATATGGCTCCCCGGGACCTGCCAGGAGCGACTTCTGAGCGAATAGCCAGGAGTAACCCCTGAGCGTCATCGGGTGTGGCCCAAAACAAAAAAAAAAAAAAAAAAAAAAAGTCGTCTTACAAGCCGAAAAAATGCAGTATATATATTTTTTCAATCTTCTAGGATCCTACATGCCAAACTTTTGACCTATAGTTTAGCATATATTTCTGCAGTAGTGGCCGTTCACTCTTCATTACATGAATTACTCTTTCTCAAATTGACATGGGGGCCAGGCGGTGGTGGCGCTGGAGGTAAGGTGCCTGCGTTAACCTAGGACGGACCACTGTTCCATCCCCCGGTTCCCCATATGGTCCCCCGTGCCTGCCAGGAGCGACATCTGAGCGAATAGCCAGGAGTAACCCCTGAGCGTCACCGGGTGTGCCCCCCCCCCAAAAAAAATCAAATTGACATGCTTTTTGTATGTTCTCATTATTTAGCAGACATTTCTGAATAAGACTAATGTAGATGCCCTATCATTATTCACTTATTTTATGTAACTAGTCATTTTGTTTGCCTCACAATATTTAACACAGTCAATCACTATTCTCATGTTTTGATTTATTTTGTTGTGCTTATAGATCATTCTTCTTCATCCAAGACTATTGGCTACTCAATGTCAAGGCCATGGTCAAAGAAAAAAAAATCCCTCGTCTTTGTTTCAAACTTATATAATTTAAATACATTTACCTAAGATTCAGACTGCCTTTAAGAAATCTATTCTGATTTACCTGAATAACTTAACATGGACTAGCAAGTTGAAAATAATGTTTCTACATATCTCTCTATTCAATCAAACTTCAAGAGATCACTAATATGGGGCTTTAAATAGTCTTGTTTACTGAGAATTCTTTTAAGCACAGATGATCTTAGCATTTGTTGATTGTAATTCAGTAAATGATATAACAGTTTACTTTGTGACCATAAGTCCATGGTAAATATTTGCTTTGCCCTCAAGAAGGAAATCTTACTTGAGAAGTTCTGAAGTCATTAACTAAACAGCAAATGTTTTTGTTTTTAATTTGGAATAATGTGAAACAATGAAAATTGGAATTGATAATGAAGATTGAGGTTTCATAATATAGGTATAATAAATTTAATAACAAATTATCAGGTGCCAATTGATCATGTATAATCATGAGAATAAATAAATTAGTTGTATTTTAATACAATGAATTTATTTTAATTGAAGCAATAACTATAAAATATTTACTTGGAGAGGTGCTTTGGAATACGTGTGGGAGCATGTCAGGTCAGTATAAAACTAATTCCCAGTTGAATATTCACATTTAAAAGAACCATGAGTGCAACTAATTCTAATTTTATTACTTTCCTATTAAGGTCACTGATGTTCATACATGATAAACAAAATACTGAAGCTAAAAAATTATATTAGTAGCAGTCTCCATGACATGGGCTTATCCATAACCAAGTCTGAGAAATGTGAAAAGCACTGGACAAAGTCTTGTATAAAGATTTTCTGTATAAAGAGAAAAAGCTAATAATATTCTGCATACAAAATGAGAAAATAAAAGTAACCCCTGATAATTAGTTTCTCTCTCAAACATAAAAAAGTTAAAAAAAATTCTCTGAGATGTTTTAATTTGATAAAATACATGCATTTAATATTCAGGCAAAGTAGCAAGACCTTAAGGACCACTTTGAAGAGAAACCAAAAAGTAACCTTGAATATCAGGAAAGAGAAAAAAATATTAAACATATTCACTTACATGCACAGCTATTTTTCAGGGTGTATTTTCTCAATAGAAATCATGACCTTTTTTTTTTTGGTACCTTATTTTATTTTCTAGATCTAAAAATATTGCCAGTGCCTGAGGCGTAAGTCAGAGTGAACTTCCATTATCACTCCAGAGACTTGGCATTTTCCTCATTAGGCTCCATAGTATCTGACTGAGTGACCTTGTTTGGTGAGAAGGCACAGATGGAGTCTGTCAGTAAATCTTGTTAATGTAACAAGTATTCCTACTGTTAGATGAGTGTTGCACCTGATACTGGCATTTCTTCCCTTCGTAAACAATCCCTATTCCCTTTCCAACATGGGTCTCTTCTCTCACGCCATCAGGTTTTTCAGCATTAGCTTGTTCTACAGATTATCTATAAGAATGTCTCTTGCTGTGAAGGTGAGATGCTTCTCACAGCCACAGACTTTCACTGCCTTTTGAAAACTGTAAAGCTAATATTAAATGTGGCGAGTGTACCTTCAACTAAGTAGACTAACTATCCCATACTAGAAAGCCCTCAGGAAGAACAGTAAGATTATTGTCAACTAGCCACAGTCTGAATTGATCATGCTTGTAGATTAAATTGTTTTGAACCGTAAAATATTGAAGAAAATAGTCTCAATAGTGGTAATTAATTGAGAAACATTTTGGTGGCTATGAAATAGGAAGAAATTGACTGAAAATACTTTTAAAAAGAGAAATTAAATGTCTATTTATGTATGCATGGTGTTTATGTATGTATGACAGTTTAGATTTGATAAATTTTCTCAATTAATTTGACCCTATCACAAGACTTGCTTCTATTTAAATGTCTGTGTCCTTCTGAAATTACTTTGCTGAAGTCCAACTCTACTAAATTGATGATATTAGAAGATGAAGTATTTAGAAGGGACTCAAATCTCAAGGGCACAGCACTTCTGAATGAGGTATAATATATGCAGAGAAATCATTTCTTTCTCTTCTTTCTCTATTTCTCTGACTTTCTGTTTGTTTTACCTCACACCCAGCAGTACTCAGGACTTAATCCTTTCTTGCATTAAAGAATCACTTCTGACAGGAGCTGGGGAACATATATGATATCAGGGACAATTCCTGGAGTTGATCTCAAGCAAGACAAGTGTCCCCCATATTGTACCCTCTTAGCCCCCATATAGAGAAATCTCACAATATAACAATACAAAGAGAAACCTGCCACTTAACAGTTTCAATAAAATTATTAAAAATTAAATATATAATAAAAAAGTAAAAGACACAAAATAAAATATATAAACATAAATAACTAAAAACATTACAATTTGAAACATTTCAACTTTATTAAGTCAGATGACACATTTAAAATTTTAGAGCTTATAATTTGTAATCACTAATAATTACTGATTCATTCTATTTTTTTTTTTTTTTTGGTTTTTGGGTCATACCTGGCAGTGCTCAGGGGTCACTCCTGGCTCCATGCTCAGAAATTGCTCCTGGCAGGCACGGGGGACCATATGGGGCACCGGGATTCGAACCAATGACCTTTTGCATGAAAGGCAAACGCCTTACCTCCATGCTATTTCCCAGGCCCCGATTCATTCTAAATTTAAAATTTTATTAGGAATTGATCATATTTTAAGATAACTATGAAAGTGTAAACCAATATACCTGTTATTTAACTATATGTTTTCATAGTGTCTTACACTCTGTACACTTAAAATAAATACAAAATACTTCACCAAAATATGCACTGAGGATTTTAAGGGCTGTATGTATAGAACAGTTTGGTTAAAAATAGTAAGTTTTGTTTCTTTTGTTTTGATTTAGAATTCTGTTTTGACCGCCACACAGTGGATGTTCAGTACTTACTCCTGGTGCTATATTCAGTAATTACTCAAGGGATGGTTATGGGAAATATACATTGTGATGAGATAGAAACAGGAGTTTAGGAGGTTGAACAGGTTCATCCAAGTGCAAAGCAGGCACTTTCCTCACTTTAGCATCTCCCAGGCCCCTTGTTTACAACGAGTCATACACTGAGAGTAAAGGAAATATCATAAAGCTAGTCGATGGAAATGTTCTACATCATTTCTAGTAATAAGCAAAGTAAATCAAAGATTTTGAAATCCTTTGAAACAAGTTGGAGCTATCCTGCAATAACATAATACATCTTGAAGAACAAAAAGCGAATCAGACGCTAATCAACTAAAGCCAGAAATTTAATACTTAAGCTGAAATTGCAAAGGTGATAGTGAATTGAAATATATAATAGAAACACATGCCAGGTTATATAATCCAAATAAAAATCTTAAGAATGTTCTTAAAAGAGAGCTTGAAGTTAAACATTCCTGTAAAGGAGGTATCTGTAGGCAAATTATACATATTTACAACAGCTGTTCTCCTTCAGTACATAAATAATTCTCTGAAAAAAATACTAACTCTAGACAACCACAGCGAGAAAGGTTTATATAAAAACATTGTTGAGTGTTCGTATAAAACCTACCGAGTGATGTCTCTAAGAAAGTCAGTAGGAAAAGGATTTTCTTCTCAAAATTCATGATTTAGGATTTTTAATTTCTTCACTAGAAGACTAGAACATCAGCATATAGCAAAATTCCAGTATGTCTACTTCACCTCAAACCATTAGAGAAAGTTTATTCCAAGAAAACACTGTGGAGAGTCCCACACTCTCTGCTTTCTAATTTCACTCCATCTACATTTTTTGTTTGTTTTTGGGTCACACCTGGCAGTGCTCAGGAGTTTTAGCTCTGTGCTCAGAAATCGCTCTTTGGCAGGCTCGGGTCATATGGGATATGGGGATTCGAACCAGGGTCCCTCTTTTGTTGAATGCGTACAAGGCAAACATCTTACTCCTGTGCTATTATTCTGGCCCCTCCTCCATCTATATTTATACCTATATCAATCAATCAACCGATCAATCTATCTATCAATCATCTATTTATCTTTCTATCTATCTACCCATCTATCTATCATCTTTTAAGGCTGATGATTCCCATCATTTATAAAAGGTTAGAAATTAGGAGATCAAGTCAGCCACACTCAAGAGACATATTAGGAGAGATCTTCCATTTTGATAAGTAAGTCAAAATGATCCCGGTCCCTCAGAGAAGCTGGCTATGTACAGAAATAATGTCAGTCTCAGGAACATGAATTTTTTTCCTAGGCTCTATAATGTCACACCACATCTATTATATGTCAGATAAAGCAACTAAATCATTGGATCTGGAGAACAAAACGCAACTAATTCTATGAACAAATAATGCATGACAAAGTAGCTGGGTATAGTAAGCAGTGAGTTTTATAGTTCGAAACTCTATTTTGGGTATAAGGTTAGAGACATCGATGATTATATATATATATATATATATATATATATATATATACTAGTTTCTTATGTAATTTATTTTCTAGACTATATACCTAATAATAAAATTGTTGATCATAGCATCCATGCATTCATTGTTTATTGATAGTTGTTTATTTTTTATTTTTTTGTTTTTTTTGGCCACACCCAGTGACAATCATGGGCTATGTGCTCAGATATCACTTCTGGTTTGGTAGTCCATCCTAGGCCTTACCCCTTGCACCACCACCACCGAACCGACCCCATATTGATAGTTTTTTTTTTATTAAGTATAATATATGATTTTATTCTCTGAAATTGTAATATATGAACAAAACTAATATTTCATTAACTCTTTATGGCATTTTATTTTTTGAGGTTTTTATATGTTATTAATATAATTCAATTATTTTACTGAATCTTAGAATCTTCAATGGCCAGTGGAAATGGAAGATTGAACAAATTGGAGAATATCTATCTACTCTAAATATAATCATGCAGTGGGGATGAAATATAGGTCCCAAAACATAAACTATGTAGAGCAAAATGTTATCAAATAATAGCAAAGTTTTAACCTGTTTCTTGGCTAAATGATATGGAGAATGCTCATGTTCAAGACTTACACACACTTACCAGACACTTTTACTTTATTTTGTTTTAAGTTATTTTTTTCACTAGGGGAAATAATTATATAAACAGTCTGTAAGTAAATATCATAATATTAGACTATATTTTTATTATTAGCTCACAATTAATATGTAAGTGTACATTATTAAAAGTAAATTAATTATATTATTTATATTAATGATAGAACATTTATACATATATGTCCTCTATCATCTATGATTTCTATAATTTTACTATTTATTATGACAAATTCATTAAATCATAATTGAGTGTATTGGACTTTGAAGATAAAAAATATAGGACAAAAAGAACAAAATATACAGGAAGCATACATCAACTTTAAATTACTCCAACATTTTAGTTTAAATGTTTTTATACTTGTGTTAAAATACTGACACTTATTTATTTATTTATTTTTGGATTTTTTATGGCCACATCCGTTGACGCTCAGGGATTTTTCCTGACTATATGCTCATACATTTCTCCACCATATGAGACACCAAAGATTCAAACTGCGGTAAGTCCTGGGTCAGCTACTTGTAAGACAGATGCCCTATGGCTGCACCATCTCTCTGGTCCCAATACTGACACATTTTATCTGGCTTTCTATTTGGAATTGATATGCAATGTTTCAATGGAAAAATCATTATTATAATCATGTCATCTTCCCAAATGCATTTCTCCATCATAAGTTGTCATTAAAGGGTGCCTCTTGATGTTAGGTCCAAAAGCAACTTGTGTTTCCTACCTTATTGTAATTGAGACTATAGTGACATTGAGCCTTCTTACAAACATGATTTGAAAATTGAAATAAAGATAGATTTTCAGTAAAGCTTTATGTAGTTCTTTCAACCAGAACACTAAGCTCTTTTGGGAGCTGGAAATTGAGAAGCTCATTTTAAGTAAGTGAAAATCAACTTGATGGGGGAATGAAAGGACAAGTGAAGTCTTGTCTGAAAAGCTTCAGACAAGGAAATGTTTCTTTAATAAATGAAAATCTGGAATGCAGATTTCTATTTTGTTCCAGTATCCTTGGTGGCCTGCATTACTACTTAATGATAGGATAATATTTTAAATTCTTATATAATATTGAAAGTATTCTTGGTTTTTATTTTTATCATGTTCATTTCATCTAGGAGTAATATGTGTTGTACATAAGCATAGCATATATAAAAGCATTTATTTTAAGAAGTAAATATTGCTGATATGTGTTCATTTTTAGAACTTTTATGTATCCTTATATTGAAATATTTTTAATATGAGACTCTTTTTCACAAAGATGTATCCACTTATAAAGATAATAGTATCAAAATATATCTAAGTGCAAACAGATGATATAGTTTAAATAGCGTAGAGCATGTTTTGCAATGGGAGACCATATTTGGATTCCTGGTGCTTCATGTCACACTCCCTGCTGAGCACTGTAAAAGGAGGTTCCTAGCCACCAAACTAACAGTCGTGCTTACATAGTTAATTCACAATGGCTTTGGACTCCTTGATTACTGCTTGGAATCTTTTTTCAAGATTATTTGTAAGCATGTTAAACAGAATTCTGTCAAAACAGCTATGTAATTCTACTACAAAACAAAGAGAAATAAAAGGAAGCTTCTCCTTCGATAATCCTAATCTTTAACTTATTTTTATCCAGAGAGACACTATTGTTTGTAGATGACAGTGGACTAAGATGCACCATGTTTCTGCACCTTAACTCCTTTTGTTCTGAATAATTATGTTTATACAGACAACAATATCCGTTGGAATCTCTCTCAGAGTTAGATCAAATAAACTCAGGGCCCCCAAATAATCAGTCAATGAGTTTGAAAAGATACCTCTTCCCCCAAGTGACAAAATTCTAAAAGTGAGTCACTCTCCTAAATTGAGTAAAATGGGAAATAAACTGCTTATTGTCAGCAGCCTAATTATGTGGTTAAGATCATTTTAACCAGTGATTAATAAAATTGATCAGAACTAATGTTTATTGAGAGCTTACTATGTCCAAGTATTTGCATTATTTTATATGTAGTAAATTATTAATCCTAAATTATCTTGATCGCAAATGAAATAAAGTACAATGTAATGCTAAGAAATAGTTACACAGTTACTGGAAAAGAGCATAGCCAAATTAATGATCATTGGAGCTCATCTTTGGTGCTTATCCTGTTGTGTTCCAAATATTCTCTGTCATAAAAGTTCTATTTTTTCTTCTGCTTTTCCAAAGGCATAGAGAAGAATTGTTATATCCCATAAACTAAACAGAGTTTATTTAACACAGAGACATATATATATTATATTTTAGACGCATCTAACAATGCTGAGGGCTTCTTTATAGGAGCTACACTTGGCATTACTCTTCACATTCCTGGGAGAAGGGCAAATATGTGATGCCCAGAAGAGCATTCAATCCAGATCCAAGTGTGAGAAAATATTCTACTTTCTGTATTATAGCTCTGGCCTCAATAAATGTAAATATTGTATTTGAGTAAATGTTAATATTTTTACAAGAACAAAACTATGCAAAAACAAGGCATCTCTTCGGGACAGTTTTAGATTATGGTAATGCAATTTATATTTTAATTTTGTATGTTATGACATTAATTATAATTTAGTGTCATTACTCATTTATTGATTACATAACTTGTCAAATAACATCGTTGACTTTTATTTGTGAATCTTTTGGTAGTCCATACATACTTAGATATTACTATTTGGTGAATTATAAAATAAAGAAACTGAGAAACTGGTTAGATCATTCAGTGATCAAAGGTTTTTTTATTGCTCATATATCAAGGTATATTGCATGGTAATTTTTTTCTGGTATTTTGGACCAGACCAGCAGCACTTAGGGTTTACTCCTGACTCTATGCTCAGAAGTTACTCCAAGTAGGTTCGGGAGACAATATGGGATGCTAGAATTTAAACCGGTGTCAGCCTCTTGCAAGGGAAATGCCCTACCCGCTCTGCTATGGCTCCAACCCTGCAAGCTGATTTTTGAAAAACAAGTTTGGTTTGCAAAATTTGTCACAATTTTATACAATTTATAAGGTTTTTATGTATTAGAAATTTAATATGTGATACATGTAAAATTAATTTATGTACAATGTTCAGGAATTATATGTGCCATCAGATATTGAACATTGGGTTCGACATATGAAAAGCAAGTGCCTCGACTACTTCATCACCTTCTCTGTCTTCATGAAGTAGATAAATTTCAGTGTTTCTTTCCTTTTTGTAGCAAACTTTATTAAATAATTTTATAATAATTAATAATGGACACTCATTAATAACTTGAATCATATATTTCTATTTTGAAACTAGTTTAACAGTCACATAGTCTAAAATTTGCATACACCAAAACAAATTAGACTTCACAATTCATACCATTTGATGGTATTAAGTTATAAACACAAGTAAAACATTTAAATAGCAAAACTATTAGTAAACTATTTTATGTCCTGTATATTTACAACCACTGTACTATCATTTATTTTGAAACTATTTCTTAAAATAAATATTATCAAGACCATATGAACCTAAAAAAACAAATGTTTTCAGAGTATGCTTAAAAATTTCAATCTCTTTGATTAACCTCAAAATAAATACAAATAATTGAATTAATGTATATTAGATGTTAGCTATATACTTGTTAGTTCCTAAAACTTTAACAGTGTTGAATATATTTTGTTTTGTTTTGGTTTTGTTTTGTTTTGGGACACACACCTGGCAAAGCTCAGGGGTTACTCCTGGCTATATGCTTAGAAATCGCTCCTGGCAGTCTCAAGGGACCATATGGAATGCCGGGATTAGAACCACTGACCTTCTGCATGCAAGGCAAATGCGTTATGTCCATGCTATCTCTTCAGCCCCTATGTTGAATATATTTTTAAATGAAATGAAATAAATGTACTAACTTGATGCTATTATATATGTTCTATTATTATTCTCTTAAATCTTAAGATGTTTTTGTCAAATATTTTATGACAGTTGTTTATAAATGCTGGTAAATAATTAAATTATATTTAAATGAAACTATATTTGAATCATATTCAAATTTAATCCTGATCCATAATCCCATGTCTTCTTGCTCTCATGATATGCTAAGACATTTGAGAGGCTTTAAGTGAACCAAAATTACTGTTCTTTATAGCATGTTTCTTATTCCCACAGTTGCCTAATAATAATTTGTGGACTATTAATTTGTTATGCATAGAGCAGTATTATCTCACTTTTTTGATGCTCTTTTAAGGAACCCTTCATGTTACTCCAGTAGAAATGTCATTATCTTACAGTGTATTTAGTTCAATGGATACATTAAAATGACCTGATATGTTCTGAGTTTTAGAACTGACATATCTTGAAGACAACAGTAATAGTGTTTTAAAGGACAATTACAAAAGTACCCTCCCCAAAGACATTTTGCGTAACTTAGGAGATAATTTGTCTTCCATGCTGTAGGAGATTATGCTTTCTATGAATCGGACTCTGGTGAGTTTCCTGGGCTACAATGCACCATATTTGAAGAGGTCTCAAGTATCACAAAGTACAGCCCTCACCAGCTCTATCAAGGTTGTTGCTAGTGGTCCCCAGAATCAGAGGTGAAAGATAACACCACATCTTAAAACTTTGAATCTTAACCATTCAACCAGATCGGTCAAGTGCCATTCTAGAGTTGTGCTTGAGAAACTTTAGTTTGAATAAAGACTCCCCAGAAAAAAAAGGAATATGTAATTCTTTGTTTTCTTGAATATGTCATTCTGAATGTGGAATTTTACATATGGTTGACTTTTTACTTTCACAATCAATGCTGAGGGTAAATATCAAGTTTGCTTCTTAACCTGATAACACTCTCTTTTTGACTTGAAAAATTCATGGAAAGGATTTTTTTCCATATTAAAATTGCTCCAGCATGATTATTTGCCATTTTCCAATGCCCATTTTGAAGTATCTGCTAAAATTTATCTTTTGCATTACTTTTGAGGATAACATTTTACTCTTATTGTTTGATACGTTAAAATTTCGGTAGAAAAATATGGGGCCGGAGAATTAGCACAGTGGTAAGGCTTTTTCCTGGCATGCTGAAGATGATGGTTCGAATCCTGGCATCCCATATGGTCCCTCGAGCTTGCCAGGAACAATTTCTGAGCACAGAGCCAGGAGTAGCCTCTCAGAGCTGCCAAGTGAGACCCAAAAATCAAAAAAGAAAAAAAAAACAGAAAAAAGAAAGAAAGAAAGAAAGAAGGAAGGAAGGAAGGAAGGAAGGAAGGAAGGAAGGAAGGAAGGA
>PVKC010000587.1:23842-50490 GCA_004027635.1 Crocidura indochinensis | reverse complement strand
TTTCTGAGCATAGTGTTGGGAGTAACTACTGAGCATCACAAGGTGTTACACAGAAACTGCCCCCACAAATAAATTATGTAGCAAAAATCGGATATGATGCATCAATAGGCATTTTATTTATTTTAAATTTATGTGATGTTTTTCCTTATAGAAACATTTAAAATTTAGCAATATAGACTGCTTATATTTAAAAATATTTGCTAGAGTTGCATTAAAACACAAACAGGAGGTTTGGGGAGACCGCTGGTCGAAGGCCTTTTCCATAGTTTCGGTGTATTGGGAGCCTCGATAGGCCCTCAGCCATCCTCTCTTCTGCCCCTGGCCTCCAGGCATTCCCTGGGTGCTAGCCCAGGCGGCCAGAAAAAGTGGGTATTGGGTGGTCCCTCCTGGTGGGGCTCAGGGTGGAGGGCTGGCAGATCCTGGCTTCTGGTTCTCTACCAAATCCTTTCTTGATCTGGAGGGTAGCTCTATCCGGCATGGGATTTGGGGACACACCAGGTCGAAGGCCTTCTCCCTAGCTTGGGAGTGCTGGGAGCCTTGATAGGCCCACAGCCGTCTGCTCTTCTGATCCCCCAGGAGACCAGAAAAGGTGGGTGTTGGGTGGTCCCTACTGGAGGGGCTCCCAAGCTTTCCCCGCCCTTCCCCCAGCATTACGGTGGGAAGAGCACAGAGAAGAGGGATCAAAAAATAGATAAAAAACAAAACAAAATAAAACAAAACACAATAAACACTGGGCCGGAGAGATAGGACAGTATAGCAGGTAAAGAACATTCTTTGAAATAGGCAGAACCATGTTCTTTTCTGGTGTCCCATAGAGTCCCCTGAATTCACCAGGATTGAATGCAGAACCAGGAGTAACTCCTTAGTATCAAAACATGTGGCCCAGATAACAAAACAAACACAGAAAATAAAATTAGGACCTCAAATGAAACAACAGAAAAAGGAAGATAGATAGATTTAATATATTATTAGGTCAAGAATCTTGATAACTGAATGTGATCGTTTTTTAATGTTCAATAACTTTGAAAGCTTAAGAAGGAAATGAGTACTATAAATGAGTTCTTTACCAATCATAAATACCCCATGTGGAATTTGAAGGGGTACTCTAATTTTTTAATTTTATTTTTAATAACAATTTAGGAACAGTAAAAGCTTATACAGAATCTGTTTTCATGGTGACTGTCATGATAATCAAATTCCTGAAAGTTAATTCACCTAAATTGATTAAAAAAATAAAACTCTTATTTACTACAGCAAATATAGTCAAAGGAAACAGCTAAATCTCAATTTAAACCTATTCATATGCAAATATGTGTTTAATTCTGTCTATATTTCCAAGTTTCTTTTTCCTAAACACTAGAAGATTCAACATTGTTATTGATCATTTTTGAATAGGTGAAGGAGGTGTTGGACAGCTCCTAGTTATGGTCAATGGATTTGATTTCACCAGACTTTGTGGCAATTTTGTATATTCTTGATCTGACAAATCACCATTCTTTAACCTGAGGGTCAGAGATCAAGGCCAATTTTATCTAAAAATGACTCTGAATAAGTGCATGTGTTATCTCAATTTATAAATTTGGTTTATAATTTAACAGAATTGGTGAAAATGTCTCAGAAATAATTATTCCAAACAAAACTAATAAAAATAAAAATGTAAGAAAACAGAAATAAATTTGAGGTAGTGGATTTCTGTATTCAAACAAATGCTATTATAAATGTCTTATTTCTTTTAATTTCTGCACTCTCTTCTTGGTCTTTTTATTCAAATGCTATCAGTGTACATTCACTTAGGTTATTATAAATTAACAGCCTTTTCTAATGTTAGAGGGGATTGTTAAATTCTGAGACCCTAAAACTATAGCCAGCCACAATCTGAGAATAAGCATTAGTCAAGCCCCACTTTTTATAACGAGCTAGAGCAGGATGTTACCATCAATTATGGCTATAGCAGGCAAAATAATTAAACATTATATCCCTGGAAATAATATTTTGGAAAGGGTGATATTTTTATTATGTTTAACTTTTATTATTATTTAATTTTAATTTTTATTTATTATTACTATTTCAGTCTCCCAAACCTAGAGGAACTTATCAGTTTCAATTTTGAATCCACCTCACAATCATTTTGTAATGATTTAATTGGAAGACATTTAGGAGATCAGAAGCTAAATAACAAAAAATCAGATTGCAGTAAAAAGAATAATTATCAAGAGAAATAAAGCAAATGAAAGGATGAAAACAAAAATGGGAATAAAGGATAACATATATAAAATAACACGTAGGAGATGTGAGCTAAAATAAAGAACGGGGCTAACAGAAAAGTACATATCCAGCTTGAGTGAGGCCCTTAGTTTAATCCCTAGCAACCTACGCTACCCCTGGCACTACCATTGTGTCACTAGTTGCCCTTGAGCTGCACTCGGAGTGATCTCAATTCTCCTTTCCTGCTTTGTTGGGGTTACCTCCAAAATGGAGGGATGTTAGGTGCAAATACACAAACATTCACAATAAAAGCTTTCTTTGACTTCTTTCTACAAATTTATCAATCCACTCATTTGGAGAAAAAAATAAAAAAGAATCCCCTAAATTACAAAATACCAATGATTTAATAATTAAATTACTCCTCTTCACCAACAGTGTTTATATGGGACAAAAATCCTCAGGCATCTGGCTAGTTGCCCTTTTCCTACTGACAATAGGGACATGGTCTCTGTCTCCCATAGAGATTGGCAATCTCAACTCTGAAAGAATCGGTTCTTTTCCAAAGCTAAATCTGAAAATCTGCCTCTGTCCAATCACGCTGTGCTGCAAATTATTGTGACCACACCACCAACTGCTCATTCCACTGGGAAGGATTTCTTTTCAGTCCCACAGAGGCAATGAGGTTAATAAATGCTGCTTTTGTCCAGAGAATCTCTTTTATTGCCTGAATGCATCACTCTCTTTTCCTAACACGAAGAAGCAGAAGATACTCTAAATAGTTGCATCTCTTTTCCTTCTCCCAATGCCTTCTTGCTGGGAAAGTAGTTGAGATTCTATCGGAATCTTTGTTCTTTTCTCTTAGCTGACACAGGTAAATCCTTGCATCCTTGCCTCTCCACGGGGAAAATCAATTATTTGAGTTAACTGGAGTATAGTTGTTGATATGGTAAAGAAGAATAAAAGGAATTTGCAAAATCCTTTCTCTAGATAATAGCTTTACTGATGAAGCTATTGTCTTGTGCATAATCCAATTTTAATGTCAAAAATTAATATCACTTGGGCATTTCTCCTTTTATTCCATCTGTAGCAAATTTTAATCTTCTACTAAGCAGATGAATGCCTAAGGTAGACTAGGGCAAAGGCCACATAATCAGAAAAGCAAGGCAATAAAAAATTGTAATTTAAAAATCAATTACTCAGAGTATTTTATTTAAAACCTCACTAATCCTGCCTACAACATTTATTCTTTCCACTTAATTCACATTACTAATGCATTTCATACTGGTTTCTTAATTTTCTTTGTTAGAGCAAAGATTTAATATTTTAAAATAAGAATAATACACTTGTAATTAAGTTCATCACTTCTCACCTCTCATCTAAGCTATTCCAAAAATACTTCTCCAAACACCTTTTTTTGAGGGGGAGGGTTAAATAGTAATTGAGGTGAGTACATGGATTTTAAGAGCATTTGAGTGAATTATGATAAATCTGCACACTTATGACCTGTGCCTATCTGAAGTGTGCAGGTATAAACTGGTTGAAGGATGCTGTAGAAGAACATTTTTAATCTTCACAGAATTCTCTGATGTCAGTTCCCCACACTCTTGAAGAAAATGCTCCTCTGGTTTCTATCAAACTGTATTACTTCTGCTTCTTTTTTCAAAATTAATCTAAGTAGAAGAAAAAAGTAGAATATGCTATTTCTGATGTCTTTCCTTCAGTAAAATTTTTGAGATAAATTCATATTATTATATGTGTTGATGTGACATTGTTTTTTGAGTGCTACATATCACTTATTATAAATATGTAGACTGAATACTTTCAAAATTGGGGTGTAAAGTTGTAATGAAACCTTTTTTTTCCAAATAGTTTTGGAAAACTTACATTGAATGTCTCTTGTAAAAAAAAAAGTAAAAATGAACAAAACTATGTATAATTTTAGGTTACAGATGAGGACAGCTTTTTAATTTATTTTTTCATTTTTTTTGTTTGTTTGTTTGTTTGCTTGCTTGTTTCTGGGACATATCCGGATGCATTCAGGAGTTACACTTGGCTCTGCACTAAGAAATCACTTCTAGAGTATAGGTGGGGGTGGGGTGGGATGGAGGGAGATTTGGGACATCGGTGGTGGAAATGTTACACTGGTGAGGGTCGTATTCTTTACATGACTAATCACAATCATATTTGTAATCAAGGTGTTTAAATAAACATATTATAAAAGAAAGTCACTCCTGGCAGGGTTGGGAAACCATATGGGTCAGCCACATGTGCTATTGCTGACCCAATTTGCTATTGCTCTGGCCCAAGTGATTGATTTTGTAAGTAAACTACCAGTGTACTAAAAATGAAGGTTCTCATAATTGTTCCAAAAATTGAAGTAGTTTTATATCGTTATCAATACTAGTATTAACGGTCATTTATTAGTCAACACTGATAGCTTAAATGGACTATATGAATGGTTTTTAAATTGTATTTTTAAGATTATGAACAATTGTGCTAATATTATAGTAGTATTTTTTAACATTGCTCATAATATTGACACTATCAGTGCACATATATTAGTCTCTACTTTCTTTTATGTTGCTTTTTATCATATATACAAATGCAATGTGCATTATATATATTTGTGTATGTAGCAAATGCATTTAAACTATTTATATCTTAACTGAATTATCAATTATATTCATATAGATCTTTTGCTGAAATGATATTAAAGTTTATAATGAGAGATTTATTAATATTTCTTTTTAGTAGTTAGTACTTATATTTATTTTCTGCTGTTGGTATATAAATTAGCAAATATTTAGTGCCTTAAAACACTAATTTCTTATTACTACATTTTTGAAAATCAGAAGAACTAAAGGGTAGAAACAGAACATTTTTACATATGGAGGTCTATGGAGAAATTCTTCCTCTTTGTTTTTTCAGCTTCTAGACTTACATCCTGACTCATGGCTCTTTATTTATATTACCCTAAACTTTCTTTGCCATTTATATTGTCATTTGAATCTCTTTTCTTGATAACATTGTAAAATTTAGACTCATCCCTATTAGACAATCTCTATGTAATTTGGGTCCCGATAATACTATTTCATCTCAATAGTTTTAATTTAGTCAAATCAAGTTAGGAAGCATATTCATACAGTCAAGGAATTAGGGCATATAAATCTTCAAGAGGCTGTATTTTTGCCCTAAAAAATATTTGCTTTCTGAGGTCATAATTTTTATCAGATCTGTGTCATATTGTATAATATTACATTACCTAGTTTATATCTCAAAATAATATTTGTGCCAGCAATTTGGGTTCCTTTTTTGATTCATAACTGCCTAGATTTTTCAGCATCAATTATTGGAAAAATTGTTTTTTAAAAAATTGTGTGGAATCTTTTGTTAAAAAACCATTATTCTTTATGTAAATTTACTTATGAGCTTTCATTTTCTAATAGGAGTGCAACTTTATTTTTATTATTGTAATATTATTTAAGAGCTGAAATAACAGTATGTATTATTCTTAATTTCAAGATAAATCTTTCCATAAAATTTCAATAATGTTTTCTAAATTTTCCTACCTTTATAACATTAGGTTGAAAAAAATTAACAATCTCAAATTGTAGGATATAAAAGTAACTTTAATAGAATAAATATATGCATACATGGTTTAGATTATATGTGTACATATATTTTATAACATAAATATGTAAATACATGTTGTTGTATGTTCATATTGTTCATATATAAATATTTTATTCTATTTTGTTAACAAGTAAAATATTATAATTCCTATTTTAGATTTTTTTCTTTTTAGTTTTTTGTAGGAAATATATTTGCACAGAACAGCTGTGTGACCTTCTGCAAAATTCTCAATTTACTCTTAATGAAAAGTACTATCAACAAAGTATTTGATTATATGATTAAATGAAAGCACATGTTCTCCTTGATGTTTTAATTTTAACCCAGTCAATAATTTTTACAACTCAAAGTTAAACTTTAACTCAAACTTCTTAAAGAAGTTAAACTTTACTTCTTAAAGAATGAAGACAAGTAAGCATGGATTTCAATTGTCTGTAAAGTTAGGTATAATTGTATGAAAAATATTTTATTGAATAGTATTTGTTTGATAGTGTAATTTGTGAACTGTTAGAGATACTTTATTTGAGATTTTTATTCAAATAAAATTAAAATTTTATTCAAATAAAATTAAAATTCTAAGTTAATAATACAATAGGCATCTACAAAACCTCCTATTAGTGTAATACTACACTATATGTGTAATAAAATGAGAAGGGTATCCCCTGGAGAGATAATATAGCAAATGAGACCTTGATCTACTACAATATCTGATTGGTTTGATCCCTGCACTCTGTATAGTCCTCAAAACCACCAAAAATAACCCCTCAGGATAGAGCCAGGAATAAGCCATGAACTCCAATGTGGTTTAACACCTCACCCAAATAATAATATAAATAAAGTGATGTTTGAAATATATTGCTCCTTTGCTTAAAATACTTAGTGCCATCCTACTCTTCCCACAGTGAGTACAAAGACACCTATAATTTGCTATTAAACATTTAAATGCATAAGTCACTTCTCACTTTTCCCTAATGTTGGCTCTGAGATAGCATTAGTATAGATCTCTAGTCAATAAACAATGTGAAGTTAGGGGGCTGGAGCAGTGGCAAAAGTGGTAGGGCATTTGCCTTGCAAGTGATTAACTAGGACGAACCAGGTTTGATTTCCTGGCGTCTCATATTGTTCCTCCAATCCAGGACCAATTTTTGAGCTCATAGCCAGGAGTAACCCCTGAGCGTCACCGGATGCTGCCCAAAAACCAAAACAAAAAAATGTGAAGTCTTTGCCTTACATGTAGAAGGACTGTGGTTGGAATCTTGACATCTCACATATATGGTCCCCTGAGACTGCTGGGAGCGATTTTTGAGCTTAGAGCCAGAAGTGGCGCCTGAGCACTGCCCTGTGTGATGCCCCTCAAAAAAGTGAAGTTAATATAATAACGTTTAAATGGTCAAAAATTGGCAAGATTCTGAAGTACCTATATTAGGAACATTATTGTAAAATATAGATAGATTGCATATGGCATGCTGCATGATTTTTAAGTTTTTATTTGAATTCTCTTCAATACTCCAATTGAAAGAAACTTAGAAACAATTAGAAAACTAAAATATGTAATTATTAATCTGAAAATTGTGGCCTGTAATATTCAAAAACCTATCAGCTTTTAACGTGATATTTCTGTGATCTTTTTCAAAATTCATTTATGTAACTTTCCACTCTGAACAAATAATTGGCTGTTATTTTTTCAACATTTTTGTAGACATATTTAGATTTTCAGGTATTTATTTAATTGCATGTATAGCTGTTAGTACTGTCCTTGCAAGGAATATTGACCACTACTTACAGCTAAGTAGATGAGGGAACAAATTAAGTGTCTCCTGTGCAGTTATCTTTTTTTAAAAATCACAAAAGGTCATTTATCTTCTTAATAACAAATATTTTGGTGAACAGTTTGTTAAGGTTAATGTGCATTGAAAATCATCAAATTTACATTTACCTTCTTCAAACTTATGAATGTGTCCAAAATAGACTCTTAATAATATGAGAGTATCCCACCAGGTACTACAATGTTCATACATTTTATAAAAAATGTTAAATATGAATGAAATTGTTTGCTTAGATTGGACTCTTTGAATTCAGATTCCTATGAGATTTGCATACTTACAAGTATATTGAGTTAAATAGATTACTTTTACTTGATATAGTTCAGTTAAATTGAAGTTTTAAAATTACTTGATTTGGGTTTTTTTGGTATACTCATATGACTTACATTATTTGTCAGTTATGTTTGGTTATCAAATAATCATCTGAGAGCTGAGTTAGAAACCTTTTGGTTTTTTTTGTTTGTTTGTTTGTTTGTCTGTTTTGGGGCAACATCTGGTGACATTCAGGGGTTGCTCCTGGCTATGCATTCAGAAATAGCTCCTCACTTGCGGGAACCATATATAATGCCAGGGGATCGAACCGCAGTTAGTCCTAGGTTAGCATGCACAAGGCAGATGCCTATGCCCTGTGCCATTGCTCTGACCCCAGGAACCATTTTTATAGTAAGTTTCTTAGAAACCATCTCAAATTCACCAGCACTCATAAGCAAATATGAAGTGCTAGGTATAATTTTTCAATATTACTTGACTGATATAATTATGAAAGGTTTGTAGTTTGTAAGTAGAAATGGAAATGATCCTTATTCTGTATTAATTTTGTGTTCTATAAAAACAAAACTTCAGTGTGAAAAATTATTATCATCAAACAAAAGTATAAGGGAAGATTAAAAATTAGTAAAAATGGAGGTTTTCTTTACCAAATAAATAAATGTTAAATAAATCAAGATAATAAAGTGCATTTAAGTGTAGCGCAGTGGTAGGGTGTTTAGAACAAATCTTGTAATTTGTTCTGATAGTCCCTCTGAGAATGGTGTTTTTCACAAATAAATGTTGAATTTGTAAAGTGGCACGTGTAAAATTGAGATAACTACGAATAAGGCAAAAGCAAGCATATTTATCCAACAAATAGTAAATAACTCACCAAAATACTAAAGAAAATAAATTAAGTTATAAAATAAAAAAAGTTCACTAGGTTGGCATCTTCTTTCCATCCTTCCAATTTTCTTTAGGAGTACAGCTGCCGGTGATGTTTTTGAGCCCCCTGAGCTCCTGACCCTCCCTTGCTGCCTGAGTTGGTGTTGGGACTCTTTATGAGGGTAGCTTACAAAAAAGATCAATAAAATGAACTTGGACAAAAATACTAACCACTTAAAGGTTATTGTGCATATGCATGTTCTATAGCAGAAAACTCAGAGTGTCTATAAAATGTGTCATTAAAAAGAATAATCAGTGAACAGATTCTCAAGTGAAACAAATTCTGGATGCTTATAACATCTTTTTGAACAATATTTAATGCCAGTCAAATGTCAACAAAGTTATTTTGAAAGATGAAATAAATTGGTGAATATACTTTTAAAAACATAAATAATTATACATATATGTGTTATGCACAGTTCATTGCTTTAATCTTGCTGAAGAAAATACACAGCTCCTGAAGTTGATTGTTGATGACTTTGGTATTTCGAAATAATTACATGTTATTTTAAGTTCAGTGATAGATGACTTATTTTAAACACACTTGAAGCAAAATTTCTAATGAACAAATTTAATGAGAGTCACTCATTATAAAGTTATTCTTATCTTTAAATAAACATACAACATTAATTCAAGTCTCCTATATGTTTTTAAAGTTTAGAAGAGAAGCTCAAATTTATCTGGAAAGTGTTTATTTGAGATCATGATTAAGCAAGCAATATCAAGATCAATTTGACAAGAAATGTGAAATGTTTCTGTAAAATAAGTGCAAATTATATACACATAGGAATATATGTCTAAATAATACAATCCAATCGTCATTGTTATCTTCATTTATTAAGGTTGAAAGAAAATTTGAAATAAAATATAATGGGAAACTATGAAGCATAAGTGATAAAATCAACAATAGCATTGAAAGGAATTGTTTTAATTTTGAGGAGCAAAATGAAACAAACTATTTTATATCCCATAAAAACCAAAATATTGCTAAATACGAGAAATATTTGTAACTTAATATTGGATCATTTGTAAGAATTAAACTATATTTCTCACTGTTTGATGCGAAATATATAAATGGACATATTATCAAAAACATTTTTATTTGTTCTATTATAAAAGATTAAAAACAAGCTAGCTAAAATGCATTGTCTATTCAAAGTGTATTTAATTACAACACAGAGAAAATCTGAAGATAGAGAATATCAAATTTGAACAATAGTGGATACATGTTTTAGTCTGTTCAAGTTACTAAAATAAAATGTTCTGACTGGGTGACTTATATACTATAAATACTTATTATTCATAGTTCTTGAATATGTGAACTCAAGGTGTCAGTAATAACTACTGAGATGATTTTTCAAAACTCTTCATGATTTCCTAGCAATCTTTTGCTGTGTCCTCCTGGAGTGAATGGATTTTCTATCTCTTTCATAGGACATATATTTCATTCATAAGGGCTCTGCCATCTAGATAGCACAGTATATATATCTGAAAGCATCATATTGACTAGTAAAATAATAAGATATAGATTTGAGGAGGATATGACTATATTTCTCTTATGAAAAAACAAGTAATATTAATTATTAATTTATTAATTAGTTTTAAGGATAGCAATTACAATATTTAATCTTAAAATAGAAACATTTATAATGTATGTATAAAAAGTATATTGAAAATTAATTCTTCAAATGAATGAAAAGGAAAAAATGCCAATGGTTTTCTAGCTTTTTTAAAATAATTTTTTTGGGTCACACCCGGCAGTGCTCAGTGGTTACTCCTGGCTCCATGCTCAGAAATTGCTCCTGGCAGGCACGGGGGACCATATGGGACACCGGGATTTGAACCAATGACCTTTTGCATGAAAGGCAAATGCCTTACCTCCACGCTTTCCCCCGTGCCCCTTAAAATAATATTTAAAAAATGTTGTCATGCAGAGAGATATGCATCCAAAATTATGGAGCAAATAAATAAAAATGACAGTTCTAGTTACACTGAGTGAAGATAATGTTATCTAAAACTATCTGCATTAATAAAAGTGATGCTCACTTATTTATATTTTCCTCTACATATGTGGGTAGTTTTATTACTAATGGACCAAATTTAAATAAAAATGTGGTGGAAGATCAAGGGCACTAAGGTGATGGTGTAAGGAACAATCATATAAATCATACACCAATCATATAAACTTTAATAGTATTAAAATCTTATCATCTAGACTATAATAATGATATTAAAAACTTCTTGAATAGTCAACAAAATTTCAATGCTGTTTAATAAATGAATTAATCAAAACATTCATTTAGTTGTATACTATTATTTTTAAAGAAATTATTCTTTACATAAATAAATTAAGTGTTATGAACTTATTTATATATGTAGATATATATAGATACTTATATATAGATATATATGTAGATATATGTAAAATTTATCTATTCTTTATTATAAATATGGCATTTTAAAATAAAATGTACAAGGCCATAGATATAGTGTGTCAAGTAGGGTGCTAGTCTTGCACAAAGCCTGCCTAAGTTAGAGTCTAAAGAATAATTGTGGTTGAGAGCAGAGGCAATAGTAAGCCCTGAACACTACTTGCTGTTGATCAAAAAAAAAACAATTAAAAATAATAAAATAAAAAGCAGCATGCTGAATGAAGTGAACCCAAAGACAAGGGATGATTGAGTGCTCTCTCTCTTATTTGCTCTCTTTTTCTCTCTCATATATAGGATAGAAGACAATATAGTAATATAGTAGAGATCTACTAAAAGTTAACAGAAACTGAGAACAGATCTTCATTAGGAAGTTTACCACAAATGAGGGAAGTAAGAAAGGTAGAACTGGGGTGAGAATCAATCTAGCAGATGATAAAATAATCTATGGTAGAGGATGTGACTTTGGAGTGTTATAGGCATGACACCTGCCATAAAGCATACTACATAAACTGGAATAAAGAATAGAACTATATTGATAATAATCATTAACTAATAATAAAAAATGATAGGTCTGGAGTGATAGAGCAGCGGTAGGGTGTTTACCTTTCATGTGGCTGATCCAGAACAGACCTTGGATTGATACATACCATATGGTCTCCCAAGCCAAGAACGATTTCTGAGTGCCGAACCACATATGAAGCTCACCACAAAGAGTGGTGACTACAGTTAGGGAAATAACTACGCTGAGAACTATCATAACAATGTTATTGAATGAGGGATGAGAAAGCCTGCCTAGAATACAGGTAGGGGTGGGCGAGGGAGGAGATGGGGGCATTGGTGAAGGGAAAGTTGAACTCATGAAGGAGGTGTTCTTTTTATGACTGATAACCAACTAATATTATGTTTGGAATCATGGTGTTTAAATAGATATTAAAGCAACAGAAAAATAATAATGTCTTCATTAGCCCCGGTTTATCATAAAATATTAGAAACTTTAACTGACTTTCTCAAGTTTACTAAACTAATAAGTAATAAAGCATAATTATAAAGCTGCCTAGAAACTACGGATTTTTCTAATGTTATTAACTGGACAAAATGATCATTACAGTTGAACAGAAAATATAAAGTTTTGGAGGTAGTTGTCTTCCTTATTGTTTGGTCTAAATTTACATTTTATATTTATAATAAAATGTAATTAAATGTCTGAATTTTTTAGAAAAAGTATATATGACCTTTAGTTCAAATACAAGTTCAGACTATAGGGGCTGGACTCCCTGTATTTCCCAAAACACCACCATGAGTAATTTCTGAGTCCACAGTCAGAAGTAAATCCTGAGCATTGTAGGTGTGGTCAAAACAAAAACAAATTAAGTTCATCCAAGAATAGTGACTATGTACCTAAAATATTACTGAGAAAGATTTGTAATCCACTTTGATAAAAGTAAAAATTATTGAATTAAAAAATATATAACCACCCAAAAAAAGAATAGTGATCATCATTTAAATCCACATCCCAGATGCTTGTCCATATTTTATTTTTCTGAGGGTCAGAACATATTGGGATTCTAGAATTCATACAGAGGTTTGGTCTATACTTAATTTTGAAGTTTTGGGTTGTTTGTTACTTGGCTGAGGAAAGCAGCGCGTCTTTTGTAGGAATCAAGATATTGTTCTAGTTTTTCTTTCCTAATAATGAGCTGATAGAAAGTGACACATATTTGTAGTTATTGATAAAAAAAATCAATAAATACATTTTATATTAACAATGGGGAGTTGTTCCAGGCTCCTCATCAGGTTATTTTTCATTTAGAAGTCATATCATAGCAATTTAAAAAAATTGTTTTATCAAAACAAACAAAAAGTTCAGTGAAATAGTACAGCAGAAGGACATTTGCCTTGCATATGCAGACATCCCATATGGTCTCCTGAAACCGCTAGGAGTAAGAGCACAGAGCACAGAGTCAGGAATAACCCCTGATCACTGCCAGTTACCCCAAAATAACAACAATAAAAATAAAAATTTAAATAAAATAAAATTAGAATAAATAAAATTATATTCTGGGCCGGAGAAGTGGTGCAGCAGTAGGGTATTTGCCTTTCATGCAGCTGACCTAGGATGGACCACAGTTCAATCCCTCCCCCACCCTATCCATCTCATATGTTCCCCCAAGCCAGGATCAATTTCTGAGCAGATAGCCAGGAGTATCCCCTGAGCATCACCATGTGTGGCCCTCCCAAAAAACAAATAATAATAAAAATGTATTCTTTTGAGTCTAAATAGATTCTGTATTATGAGAAATGTTGATCTGCGGGTTATTTTGTATATTAGCTTACTATTAATTTAATATTAGAATACTGTTAGCTCCACAAAATGAATTAGGAAATATTTTATTTTGTGGTTATAGACAAAAGACTTTCAATCTTATTAAAAGTTTGTTGGAATAGTGCTCGCTTCAGCAGCATATATACTAAAATTGGAAAGATACAGAGAAGATTATCATGGCCCCTGTGCAAGGATGACATGCAAATTTATGAAGTGTTCCAAATTTAAAAAATGTTGGAATTAATTAATAAAATATCTGGACCTATTAGATTAAAAATATAACTCAGAAGACTATAGTGCACACCTTGTCTCCATAAGTACTATAGTTCATCCCGAGAACAAATTGGTTTTCTGGGCACTGCTGAGTATGATCCAGATGAGCCCTCACAATGCATGACAGCCAACTAGATCTTGGAATCATCCACTTGCACATTGTCTGGAGACAATGAAATGTAAAAATAATAACAGGGAAAAAATCCCTTATGATCTGGAGCTTTAATGTTGTAAATATGACTGTGTCTAAAGAATTAGAATTGGCCAGAAAAAAAGCACAGGGGTGAAGGTATTTTGCATGTGATTTATACCAATTTGATTCATGATTTTCTCCAAAGTATTGCCAGGATTAATTCCTGAACACAGAGCTAGAAGTGATTCCTGAATAATATTAGGTATTGTCTAAAAATCAACACGAATAAATGAATAAATAGATCTAAATCAATAGATTTTTTTGGGGGGGGTCACACTCTGTAGCGCTCAGGGCCACTCCTGGCTCCAGGCTCAGAAATAGTTCCTGGCAGGCACGGGGGACCATATGGGATGTCGGGATTCGAACCAATGACCTTATGCATGAAAGGCAAGCGCCTTACCTCCATGCTATCGCTCCAGCCCCTCAATAGATTTTTTTGAAGCATACAAATTAAAATGATTTTTCTTGATTTGAAGTATTTATCATTTTTCTTATTTGTTAATGATTACTATCATTATATCATATTTATTATTTTGTTTTTGGGCCATACCTGGTGACTCATCTGGGCAACTTTATAATTATGCTTTATTACTTGTTAGTTTGGTAAACTTGAGAGTCAGTTAAAGCTTCTAATATTTTATGATAAATTGGGGCCAATGACGACATAATTATTTTTCTGTTGCTTTAATATCTTTATTTAAACACCATGATTCCAAACATGATATTAGTTGGGTATCAGTCATAAAGAGAACACCCCCCTTCACGAGTTCAACTTTCCCTTCACCAATGCCCCCATCTCCTCCCTCGCCCACCCCTACCTGTATTCTAGGCAGGCTTTCTACATCCCTCATTCAATGACATTGTTATGATAGTTCTCAGAGTAGTTATTTCTCTAACTGTACTCATCAAATTTTTGTGGTGACCTTCATATCTTGAGCCAGTCATTCCAGCCCTAAAACCTGGGGATTATTTCAAATGTCTTTAAGTTTTCTTAAAATCCATAGATAAGGAGCCAAAGCAGTGGTGCAAGTGGTAAGACTTCTGTCTTGTCCGCACTATCCTAGGATGGATCTCGGTTGGATCTCCCGATACCCCATATGGTCCCCCAAGGCACGAGATATTTCTAAGCATATAGTAGGAGTTTCCCCTGAGTGTCTCTGGGTGTGAACCCAAAACAAACAAATGAGAAAAAAACATAGGTGAGTGAGTGAGAATATTCCATGTCTATCTCTCACTCCCTAAATTATTTCATTCAGCATAATACATGCCATGAACATCCATGTATAAGAAATTTTTATGATTTCATCTCTCCTGACAGCTGCATAATATATCATTCTGTATATATACCACAGTTTCTTTAGCCATTCATCTCTTGCATAGCATCTTAATTGTTTTCAGAGTCTGGCTTTTGTAAATAGTGCTGCAATGAATATAGGTGTGAAGAAGGGATTTTTTATTGCGTATTTTGAGTTCCTGGGTATATCCCTAGAAGTGGTATAACTGGGTCAAATGGGAGCTCAGTTTCCAGTTTTTTGAGGCCTCTCCATATTACTTTCCATAAAGATTTTCCTAGAAGGCATTCCCACTAGCATATAATGAGATTTTTTTTCTCCTCATATCCCCACCAGCACTGATTGTTCTTGTTCTTTGTGATGCACTTCAGTCTCTGTGGTGTGAGATGTTTACCTCATTGTTGTTTGGATTTGCATCTCCCTGATGATTAATGATATGAAGCATTTTTTCTTGTGCCTTTTGCCCATTTGTATTTCTTCTTTAAGACTATCTGTTCATTTCTTCTCCCCATTTTTTGATGGGCTTTAGATGTTTTTTCTTTTACTATTCTGTCAGTACCTTGTATATCTTAGATATTTGCTCCTTATCTGATGGGAATTGGGTGAATATCTTCTTCATCTATGGGTGGCTTTTATATCCTCGGCATTATATTTTTTGAGGTACAGAAGCTTCTGACCTTAATATAATCTTATTGGTGTATGTCTGCTTTGACTTGTTTGGATAGTGCTGTTTTGAAGAAGTCACTATTAATTATTAGAAATGTGGAGGATTTGGGGCTGGAGCAGTGTTGCAAGTGGTAGGTAATTTGCCTACCTAGAATGGACCATGATTTGATTCCCCCAGTTTCCCATATGGTCCCTCAAGCCAGGAGTGATTTCTGAGTGCATAGTCAGGAGTAACCCCTGAACATCACCAGGTGTGGCCCAAAAACCAAAAAAACAAAAAAAGAAGGTCACATCTGGATATAGTATAACCATTGGTTATACTAATCACACAGGGTGTATATATATATATATATATATATATATACATTATTATTACTATTGTTATTGTTAATCATTATATGCACTGCACTTTATTTTTCTTTGGGACCAGGCCACAACTGAAGATGATCAGGGGTTACTCCTGGCTTTGCAATCAGGAATTATTGCTAACAGTGTTCTGGGGACCATATAGGATGCTTGAGATTAAAGCAGAGTTTGCCATATACAAGGTAAGCACCTACCCACTATACCATCTTTATGGCCCATTGAATAAGCCTTTTTAAAATTAATTTTCAGTGGACAAACGTAAATATCCTTAACAAGATAGTAGTAAAGGAAGCCCAAATTTGTATAAAAATAACTATATTCCGAAGCCAGAGTGGTGGTGCAAGCGGTAAGGTGTCTGCCTTGCAAGAACTAGCCTAGGACAGACCACAGTTTGATTCCCCGTCATTCCATATAGTCTTCCAAGCCAGGAGCAGTTTTTGAGCGCATAGCCTTAATAACCCCTGAGCGTCACCAGTGTGGCTGAAAATCAAAAAATAATAAAATAAAATAACTATATACTGATGATGAACATAATAAAGAAGGTAGTGTGCTTCCTTACAATTAATTTTTCATGGTCTCTTTCCGAGAACCCCATATGAAGTGATTCCTAAGTACAGATCCAGAAATAATTTTTTTTTGGTTTTTGGGCCACACCTGCTCAGGGATTACTCTTGACTATGCACTCAGAAATCGCTCTTGGCTTGGGGGAACCATGTGGGACGCCGGGGGATCAAACTGCGGTCCGTCCTATGCTAGCACTGCAAGGCAGACACCTTACCTCTAGTGCCACATTCCTGGCCCCCAGAAATAATTTTTGAGAACTCTATGCCTCAAAAAACAAAGTGGTTGAAAAATAATTACATACCCAACTTACTTGGTATTCTTAATCGTGTGGTGCTTAATATTGAATATGATATTATCTATTACTATCTTTTATCCCTTACATAAACCTGCTAAGAAAAATATTGCATCTTTAGTTTTATTAATCTCTTATCTTATTACTTGAATGCAGCAAAAATCTTTACCTAAATTTAATGTTTTATAATTAAATTCTTATCAACCTAGAAATTAAGGGAAAGTTCTTCAACCTAAGGAGGATTGCATATAAAATAGCTACAACGAAAACAATTAATAGGGAAAGACAGAATTCTCTAATAGTAGGAGTAATGTAATTAATTATGATATTTTTTTTACATCTCTTCAGCATTGTCCTGGAAGTATAGTCAGGACAAATGAGGAACATAAAGTGTGTTGAGACTTGACATCATAATATATCCACAACATAGTAAAATAAAAAGTAAATTATATTCAGTAAATTAAAAAGATAAATAATTACATGAATAATATGTTGAAATATATGTCTTAACAATATAATGACAGGTAATTTAATAAAATTTGACAAAATAATTAAAAAGACAATTCACAATAAATTTAGTAAAACAGCATTTAGCAATGAAATATGCCCAGTAGTATTAGTCAGTATGAAAGGAAAATTAAAAGCACAATAGGATTCCATTATATATTACAAAAGAGAAAACTAAAATAAATGATATTATGTATTTGTTAGCATGAAACAACTAGTTTCTCACATATATCTAGTATGTATATTAAAAAGAAATAACATACGGTGGCCGGAGTGGTAGCAAGCAGTAGGGTACTTGTCTTGTACTTGGCTGACATAGGACAGACTCTGGTTTGATCCCCAGAATGCCATATGATCCTCCAAGCCTGCCAGGCACAATTTCTGAGCACAGTGTCATGAGCAGCCCCTGAGTGCCATCAGGTTTGGTCCAAAAAACAAAAAAAAAACAAAACAAAACAAAAAAGTAATGGCACTTTATTCTGCTGATGTTTACAATGTTAAAAAATATTTTTGAGTGAAATTGATCCACCAATTCTACTGCAAGATATTGATCAAAAATAATTGAAACTTGTGCATGTATTAAGTTTTGCAAAGGAATATCATAATATTACAGTAGGTGTTAATCCATCTAGATGGTGATAAATAAACATTGGGTATGGGTTGAAAGTCTACCGATTATGGCACTTCCCTTGCATATGGCTGAACCACGTTTGACATATAGCATAACAAATGGATCCTTGAAAGTTTCAGTGATCTTGGAGCACAGAATCAGAAGTAATATGTATGCACCTCCAGGTATTGTCAAAATACTCCATCCTCCAACAAAAATAACAACAACAACAACAACAACAACAATAAAAAAAACTAATCCTAAAACAAACAAAAGCAATTTATAGCATATTCATGCAATGAAGTAGTTCTTATTTTTGTCATTGAATGCCAGTTCTATTTATATTAAAGATTTATAATTTCAAAAATAAACATAGAATCCATCCTACTGTTTTACATTAATTAAAAAAGAACCTTTGAATCTCATTAAGAATTTGGTTGGTGCCCGTAGGAAGAATAGCTGGATATACAGTACATTGTTTGTAAATACAAATTAAGTAGTCTGAAACAAAAGGCACAAAAATGATAAAAAAAATACCAATCATCCTTCTGATTTTCCATACCAAAGTTCTATTAAATATTGAGCATTTTATGTGATGATTCAAGAATCAAATGCTTTAATCACAAATAGAATCGGTAATATTACAATTAATAGAGGACTTCCAAAAATAACAGTAATATATTGATTCATGCTCTTTTAAAGACTGAATCAGAAAGATAAAATATAAAACCTAGTAAATTTATTAGAATTAATAATAGCAGTCATCCTATTTCCCTTTTCTTGGTTCTTTTTCCAATTCCCAAGTACCTCACTTGGCTAAACTTTCTTCATTTTCTAGTTCACATTAGAATGCTGCACACATCATTCTAAAACTCTCTTATTGTCACCAGTGTGAATATGTCTCAATTATGTTTTCAGAATATTATTTGCTTCGCACAAAATTTTGTGTTCCCAGGACTCTTAGATATCCTTGCCTACATTTTTAAAACTGTGCCTTAAAATTTATGTGTTCCCCAACTAGCTCATCTTAACCATCAGCAAATATAGTTTGGTGCTGATGGTATTTTTATTGTTTGGAGTTCCACAAAAAAGTACTCAGGGACATGGGGTCCCTTCTTAAAAATACCAGGCCAAATCTGTACCTGAAGATGTAGTGCTGCTTGGTCCTGTAGTGTCAGGGACTACAAAGGCCACTTTGGTGGTGCATAGAGTTCTCCTGCATTATTTCTCAATATCTGAGAAACACCAGGTACTAATGATTGAATCAGAGTTGTACAGATGCAAAGTATATATTTAACCACTGTAAGATCTCTGGCTTGAAATTTTTGAATAATTCAGATTCTGATTGTTTTTCCCTTTATCCACTCTTCTATTGCCATCACCTCTTTAGTCGTCATGGTGGCATTATTGAATGTTTGGAATATAAGGCAATATAATAGATACTTATGTCAATGTGGATAGATTAAAAAAGAAACAAAGTAAAATTAGGTATGAAACAATATATTTGAATTATTTTTATTATTTATTTTTATTTTTTTGGGGGGGGGTCACACCTGGCAGTGCTCAGGGGTTACTCCTGGCTCCATGCTCAGAAATTGCTCCTGGCAGGCACGGGGGACCATATGGGGCACCGGGATTCGAACCAATGACCTTTTGCATGAAAGGCAAACGCCTTACCTCCATGCTATCTCCTGGGCCCCATTTATTTTTATTTTAATTAAGTAAAATGTAACAGTGATGAAACAGACCATGGTCAAATGACAGTATGACATCTGATAGTTGAGGAAGAGAAAGAAATTATAGTTAAGGAAATATTGTACATAAAATGTATGGTAGAATATATAGATTGCATTATTGTAAAATCTCATACAACACCGAAACTCCATAGAGAAAATGTCATTTTCATTATCTGGTTACTATCTACTCATATATTGCTAATTTTAAATAGCATAAATCAAAGTTAAATGTACTTTTCAGAAATAATTAGCTAGTCAACAATGTTCAAAGCAATGTTCCATATCTTTCCATTTATAGACCCTCTATCATTGTTCCTCTCTTGAAGTTTTTGCTAGAAACCTTGAGCTTGAGCTTTCTTTTCTATTAATTCAAACTTTGTCCTTTTGGGATTTTGTGCAATATATGTTTTATCATTATGAATATACTTTGACAAATAATTTGAGCCATATTTAAGGCATGATGTTTACTAATATACATGAACAACAATTGAGTGAGAAGAAAAGCAAACATGAAGTTTGCAAATACCATTTTCAAGAGTGAAGTATCAGATGATTAAGCACGAATATCAAGAAAATATTTCAACCTATCTATATAGCTTTCCTGTGTTAGTGAAGTTGACTTAACCATGTTTTGCACTGAGTAATGGACATCAAATAGCAAAATGGTGTCAACTAGAGTAGGTAATTATTTGTGAAAAGAGGAAAGTTAATGATCAGAAAAGCAAAAGATGTTGGTTACAAATAAGTGGCAGTATAGTCTGAGAAATAAGTAGTACACAATTTCTTTTTTTTTCAATAAATATCTTTATTTAAGCATCATGTTTCAAGCATGTTTGTAGTTGGATACATTTCCAGATTTAGTTATATAAAAAAAGGACTGCTCCCTTTCACCAGTGCGACGTTCCCACCACCAATGCTTTCCATCTCCCTCTTTCCCCATTCCTTGCCTGGACAGGAATTCTATTTCTCTCATTCACTACCATTGTTATGGTAGTTGTCAGTGTAGTTATTTCTCAAACTGAACTCAACATTCTTTGTGGTAAGTTTCATATTTCTTAAGTAAAATATTAATTATGAAATGAAAGTAAAAACCTCAGCACTTACAAATGTTGACTAGTAAATATGTTTAACATTCTTGAGAAATGTTTTAGTAGCATTTACACACAAAGAAGTGGATATTAGTTTAGCATTTTAGATGCTAATAACTCATTAAAAGTGAGCCTAATCAACTTTATTTCTGACTTTCTAATTGAACAAAATCAAATGTTAAAAAGCCAGAAAAAGAGGACAAAATTGAGTCATGCTCTTATGGTGGGTGGGAAACTTTAGTTTCTCAATTTAAATAGATAAAAATAAATATTTTTCATTCTCTGCCATAGCTGTGAATCTTCATACTGTGTCTTTTACTTAAGAATGTTTGATTCTATAACTCAACTAATGAAACTCCTGACAGACTAGAAGCAAAAATTAATAATGATAATTTCGCTTTTGACTTCAGATAAAGTTTTGAGGTGTATCTCTAGGAGTAGAATTTTTACAAAGCTATAGGTAAATAAACATAATTACTGTAATTGTAGAATTTGTCTTGTTGAATACATATATATTTATCATCCTAATCAGTGATTTAAAACACCTTTTTATATTTCTTTGTTTATTTTTAAAGGAAGTGTCTACTCAGCTCCTCTTCCTATTTTTGAAGGCATTGTTTACTTTTTCATTGTTGTTGAACTTTGTAACTTCTTTAAATAAATTGGAAATTTGTCCAATTTATTACATACAAATTATTTTCAACCATTCAATAGGCTCTTATTTTGGGGGGAAGGTTGGAATTATATCTTTTTTCTTTGATATTTGTTATAGCCTTAATTGCTTATTTCTATATTGCTTTGAGTTACTAGTGGAGTCACTTTGTTGAAGACTTCTGTTAGGTCATTATTAAAGGAGGGCTGCATATATTTTCCTCCATATATTTAACAGGTATGAGACTTATAAGGAGATCATAATCCACTTTTCTCTTACCTTTATGTTTGTATGAAATAAGGGTCTAGTTTTATAATTTTTCATGAAGCAAAAGAGTGTTACTTTATTTGATTATACCAAAATTAGAGGCTCGTTCTTGTTTCAGTTCAGGAAAATTTAAATCAAAACAATAATGATATCACTAAAATTAGTAAATGTAATCTATATTTAAAAAAATGGAAATGAGTGTTAAGGATTGCA
Source organism: Crocidura indochinensis (assembly GCA_004027635.1). Classification (NCBI taxonomy): domain Eukaryota; kingdom Metazoa; phylum Chordata; class Mammalia; order Eulipotyphla; family Soricidae; genus Crocidura; species Crocidura indochinensis. The sequence continues at coordinate 28,164 of PVKC010000587.1, read as the reverse complement.
ATAGGGACTCTTTTTGATCATCGTTGGAACTGTTGTCTAGTTCAGTCTCTATAAGAAATGTCATTTCTATGTCTGGGGTCCAGGGGTTAAGGCTGAACAGTTAGTGTCTAGTTTCTTGGAGCCTAGGTTGTTTCCACATGACATACACTCAGGGTGGGAGATGTCCCTGTGTTGTAAACAAGTATGAGTTCTTATTCCCAGTAAATAAGAGCTTGTTTTTATATGTACAATTTACCCTTTGTTTAATATGTCTTTGAAGGAGGAAGTGGCGCTACATTATATTGCTGGTGGATTTGGGGAGTGGAGAGAAAAGAAAACAGACTCCTGACAAAAACTAAGAATATATATGCTCACACATATCTAAAGAAAAAAATTTCTTTAAAAATAAAGAAGAAGATTAAATAAAAGACATAATTAAAGGGATAAAGTGGGGCCGGGAGAGATATCAGGCGTCTGTCCTTCCTGTAGAAGGGCGGGTGGCTCAGAACCCAGCATCCCATATGTTCCCCCATGCCCACCAGGGACATTCTCCAAGCATAGAGCCAGGAGCACCCTCTGGATGCCGCCAGGAGTGACCCAAAGAAACAAAAACAAATAAAATAAAATAAAAACTAGAAGCAAAATAAACAAAAGAAACTAACAAGAATAAAAAAGAAAAGAGGAAAAAAAAACAACAAAAAAAGGAGAAAGTGATACAGGAGATCACTTTACATTTGTGGAGAAACAGGATAAGAGGTAGTGTTATATAGGTCTATACTTATGATGAAAGTATAGGGTTCCGCCTTGTCTTTTCAGATTTTCTTGTGAGGTGTGGGGTCCAGGCAGGAGGTCTTGGGTAGAGTTCTTGCAGTTGGGGTCCTTTGGAGTTAGTTCTGGTATCAAGCCACAGTCCACATTAGGGAGAGGTGATTAGGAGGGCCACACTGCATGAGTCTCTTGGGGTGTTGGTTATATTTTCCTGCCAGGAACGAGGTGAGAGCTTGAGTGGGTGTCTCTTCACTTGGGTAGTGAGTACTGGTTCGTTGTGGTAGGTGTTTTTGGTGCCTAATGGATTAAGAGTTGAGGGTGAAGAGTTATACTGTGGTGGGGATATCGAGGGTGGGGTTGAGGAGTGAAGGAATAGTCGGATTTCTGGAGGAGGGAGAGGGGATAGTATATGGGAGGGGCTATATAGGGTATAGGTATGAGTTGTTTGTGGTTTAGGTTTGTCCCTTAAGGAGAATTCCTATCTCTGTGTGCTCCTGCACACATATAAACATATAGAAGTTAGTTTAGGTGTATATTAATGTAGAGGGGCGTGGAGTGCAAGAGGTGCGCTGAGTACTAAGTATAGTACTTGTAAGGAAAGGAAATTAATAGATCAACTTTTGGGTATGTATAGGTTTCGTGTCTCGAGTACTGACCATTAAGTTAATGAAGTCTATCTATATACGTGTTTACCTTTTTCAGTTTTGTCCACAGCACCCTATATGTCAGCTTTCCTTTCCTATAGAGGATGTAACCATGTGGTTTTTATTTAGCATAGATTGAGTTGATGATAGTGAGGAGAAGGTGGAAGAAGAGGGAGACAAGAAGAGAGAATAGGAAAAACAAGACAAAACAAAACAAACCAACAATCAAACACCAAAAACAACAAAAATACAAAGTAATGAGAAGAGAGGGTATAAGAGCAAGGGCATGTTAGTTTGGTTGAAAGGGTTCGATGTTTGGGCCCTGTGGTAAAAATCTGTAAGTCTCAGTTGTGGCTTCAGTGATCTGGCTGGTCATGTGCTTCAGGTCCTAAAAGAAGGCATAATCTAGAGATAAATGGTAGTTAAAGAGTTTTATTTGGCCGTTTTCAGGCTTCAAGCAGAGTATGGGTGCCTCGTGTGACTAAGCTCCAAGGTACCACCCTAGGATGTTCACACTTTGTATCCAGGAACCCCTATGGACAGAAAAACTGAGAGGTTATTTTAAAAGTGGTAAGGTTAAGGCATTCAAATATAATGTTATGAAATGTTTCCATTGGACTCAGTAAGTTCCCATCATTATCTTTACCTTAATCCTGTATATGAACCCTAGTAAATTATTATGGGCCTTTGTAGTAAAATGATAATTACATACCTGTTCTCTCTATGCTGTTGTTTCTGTTGTTGCTCGTTTCTTTATGATATAATGTGTAGTTGGGCTTTGTGTTGTTTCTCTCCCCTTTGTTTTGGGTTATACTCCCCAGTTCTCCACAGCAGCTCCAGGAACCAAATACCCTCCAGGGCATTTACAATGCTGCTCTGACACCAACAGGTGCCAGTTCTAAATTGATAACCTGACAATGAGGAAAGGCGAACAACTTGATCTAAGAGCAAGTTCTCCTTCCTCATCAGCTATCGATAAGACAAAATCAGAAAACATGTCACCCTTTGATCTGTGCAAAAGCCAAGATCGCTATATACCTATGACTGGTTGTTGCAACCAAGACTGGACAGTATGCATTTAGGGATCAACAACAACAGCAACAGCAACAAAAAGCTCTAGCCTAGCTTTTGGTCTACCATCTGTTCAATAAACAAGAGCTCCAATTCCAGAAGTCTGACTGAGACAACCGCAACTGAACAGGTCTTCTGGAAACATAACAAAAGACTATCACAGGCTCCATTCTAGGAGCAACATAATGACCAAGAACACCAACTACAGAAGATGGATTAAAATGAAACTGAAGAAGCAGAACTGCTAGAACCACAAAGAAAATTTTCATAAGCTCCATTCCTTGAGCTGCACAACCACCAAGATCTCTAGATACAGAGGTCTGATTTTACCATGCAAGACAAAGCAGAAGTCTTCCACACACCACGAAAGCAACATGGGGAGAGTAAATGATCATGCAAAGAGTCTAGAGTTAATCCCATGACAGTATACTTCAGGGGTGAAGAAACCCTTTATCTCCTAGACCAAGGGAATTCCCTCTATAATATCCCCAATAGTTACAGTGCATATGCAGGGGGAAAAAGAAAAGGAAAAAAAATAGCACAAAACTCTCTTTTTTCTACATGATTATTTATCGATTGATCAATTTTTTGACCTCTTTTTTGGTGTGGAGATTGAGGTTGATGTCTCCAATATTTTTTTTATTTTATTTTGTCTTGTCTTACTCTTTCTTTTTAAACTCGAGCATGATTTGATTTCAGAACCGAGACTATTGTGTGGTGCCTGTCTTTACTGCTGTAGTGCTCATTGGTTATTTAATTCGATATTTCTTTCTGTATTGTTGTGGTGCTCCAATTACCTTTTTCACATACTCTCTCAAACTGAGGTTGGAAGCCTCTAGAGGGATTCCGCCCATTTTCAGCATATTTGACTGTTTTTTCCTCTTATTTTGTACCCCAATCTATTGCTTTTCTTTCCTTCAAACAAAACCACATACCTCGATTTATCTAGATCTGCCTCTTAAATAGAGGGGGAAACAAGGGAGGGTTCCAAGACCAAACAGATATGTGATCACTAATAGTAACCCAGACAAAGAGGGGTCCACCTACTCTAGCAGCGGGGGGGTGGGGGGTGGTGATGATGGGGTGTATGGGTTGTAGAAAGGGAATTGGAATGGGGGGAGGACATATTTGGTGATGAGTATTCCCCTGATTCAATGTTAATATGTACCTAAAATATTACTGTGAAAGATATGTAAGTCATTATGAAAAAAATGTGTTTTTAATCGGAAACTTTCTTTGACTTATATGTATTATTATATCAATTATATTACATGTTATGTTAAAAAAAGAAATGTGATGACTTGTCAGAAATGAAAAATGAACTTATATATGACCTAGTAAGTATGTTCCTTCACATATGTTCCAATAACTTAAACACGAGTCAAAAAATGATATACAGTTTTACACTTCAAAGAGTTGTTTACATTAGCCAGATCTGGAAATAACCCAAGTGCTCGATTGTAGATTGGTGGATTTAAAAATGTATAATAAATAAAGAAATATTATATAGTTCTATTAAAGTATGAAATAATTCAGTTCACTGTAATCTAGACATGAAACATCAGATATCATGGAAAGTAAAATGAGTTAGAAGGAGAAAGGCTCACACCAAAGGGCCTTACTCACATATATAGTTTATTAAAACAAAACATGGGGGCTGGGCGGTGGCGCTGGAGGTAAGGTGCCTGCCTTGCCTTGTGCTAACCTAGGACGAATCGCTGTTCAATCCCCTGGTTCCCCATATGGTCCCCCGTGACTGCCAGGAGCGACTTCTGAGCAAATAGCAGGAGTAACCCCTGAGCGTCACCGGGTGTGGCCCAAAAGCCAAAAAAAAAAAAAAAAAAAAAAAAAAACATGAAG
>PVKC010000587.1:0-23742 GCA_004027635.1 Crocidura indochinensis | reverse complement strand
ATATAAGACCTTTTGTCCTAAAGTTAGTATTACTTGGATACATTTACAAAAAGTTTTCAAAATTAAATTTCATGGACAGAGAAATAGCTTAGTAGGTAAGATACTTACCTTACACACAGAAGACTTGGGTTTGAGCACTGAACCTCAGAATGTCCACCAGAGCCCCACTAGAAGTGAATTCTGAGCCAAGAGCCGAAGGAAGTTGCTTGCACAAATAGGTGTAGCTTCCAAATTAAAAAAAGTTAATAAATATACAGCCCCAGTAGTTCTAATCTAGTATGAGCTACATACTATTTTATGGCTGCATTGGAAAGATTTTTTTGTTTTATAGTTTGAATGTTTTGAATTGTTTTTTAATTTTTTTATTTAAACACCGTGATTACAATTATGACTGTAGTTGGATTTCAATCACAAAAAAAACACACCTTTCACCAATGCAACATTACCACTACCCATCTTCCTCCACCCACACCCCTTGTCTGTATTTAAATTAGGCATTCTACTTCTCTCATTCATTAGTCTGAACATTTTAAAAATATGTTCTATGAGAGTATTGGCTTACCATTCTGATACTTTGCCTTTTATTAAAATGGTTCTGTTAGTTTATTCTAGAAGCCAAACTTGTTCCAAAATATGCCATTTTAAGCATAGATGCAGGCAATAATTTTTCTCAGTTATACTCTCAGGATTGCCAGCTTTGTATAGTAAAAACTGCCAATTACTTTTAAAATTATGCAGTTAAGAATGAAGTTTAAGGGCCAGAAGAGATAGCACAGAGGACAGGGAATTTGCCTATCCAAGCAGGAAACCAGAGTAGATTTCTGGCATCCCATATGGTTTTGAGCACAGTAGGAGTGATTTCTGTCTGCAAAGAAAGGAATTAGCCCATGAACATCACTAGGTGTGGCCTGAAACATGCCCAAATAAATCATTTTTATAGAGTTGCCTTATGTAGCTTTTCATGCACATTCATATTTAAATTAATATCAGTGTAGGCATAGATTCCATAAGTAATATCTTATCACTTAATGCCACATAAAATATTTAAAAAATTTCAATTACATAGTAGTCATTGTGCAGATCATTTTATATAACTTTTCTCACTGAACATTTACAGAAACTACAAGTAAATTTTTCCCAATTATTGAGATAAACTAGGTTAATTAATCTACCTTTTTGATTCATCACTTAGAATCCAGAAAAAAACAATTTAAAACAACAAAACTGTACTAAAATCAGTTAAGTGTAATCATAATTAATATGTATATATATGTATTCAATTTACTGGAATGGAAGATATAGTACATCAAATAGGGTACTTAGTTTGCATTTGGACATCTCAAGTTTCATCTTCAGACATTGTTCCCTAAACTCACCTTCAGTGGTCCCTGAGCACAGAGCCTGGGTAAGCATTAGGCACCACCAAGTGTGGCCCTAAACCAAACTAAAATATAGTTTATATATGTAATATAAAATGATATTGAGTTAGAGAATATATCCTTAAATTTGGGGGATGTTGTCCCACACCTACTTGAAAGTGAGGGATCAAACCCAGTTGGCAATGTGTAAGATAAACACTATCCACTGTGCATCACTCTGGTCCCTAGATTTTTAAATGTTCCTTTATTGAAGGTCTGAGAGAGGAAGAGAGTATTGAGTATGACTGACTGGAATTTGATATAGATACTAAAAATGCTCCGGCAAGCACTGCCAAGAATGATCCATGAGCACAGTCAGTTGGAAGTTCAGAACATGGCAAGGTATGGCCCCCGTGCACTTGTAAAATAAATAAATAAAATGTTCATTATTGTTCTTTAATCTTTTGCTTGATTTTAATAAAGCAATATAATGTGTAGTTCAATCCAAATAGCCCTTTACTTAAATTGAGTTACATATGCATGCCAAGATATTGGTCAAGATGAATGCCTGTTTTAATACAACTTCTCTCAAGTCCAGAGAGATTATTTCTAATATTAGAAGAGTTGTTTGTAACTATAGCACCACAGTCCCAATGTATCCAAATGAATTTAAAAGGGCCATTAAGCTTGCATTTCTCTTCAAGTAAGCTAAGAAGTCAAGAACTGGAACTTGAAAGATGACTATTACATAGTTTATAGCTTAGTCAGATTCCAACACCCAGAGAAGACCACAGAATGTGAAACTAACAGGCTTTGGGTTTTTTGGATGCTGTAGGAATTTGTTTCTATGATCCATTTGATCTATCACAAAATTAGCAAAGTTATGTTGCTGTTTAATGTATATTTTCTAAGTTGAATAAGAAATAATGATGAAGCAAGATAGACATTACAAAGACAAGAGAAAGTGACATAGAGAGAATGAGAAAGAGAATGAAAGAGATAAAGAGAGCAAGAGAAAGAGAGAGAGATCATGCTTCCATCATGATCTCATTGAGTATAATAGGGAAGTTGTTTGACCTTCTGACTCAGTGATCTAAAGACAAAGCAGCAGATTCACTGTGAATTCTCCTGAAATCTGAGGTTTCAATTTAGAACTAAGACCAGAGATGCTAGAGCTTAATAAATATATCCTTAGCTACTAAGATACCATATAATTTGTTTATAGATGTTCGAATTATTATAAGTTAAAAATCTTGGCAGGTTCTTTTTATCACAAACTTTAATATCCTTATACTTTTCAAGATAACCCCCAAAGTATGAAAACTTGTTCAATGATACCAGATAACATCAAATAACTGTATAAGTCAATAACAATTTTTTCTCATTTATATTCACTTATAAATCGTAAATTACTAAAATGAAAAATTATTTGTAATACAAAAGTGCTATTCCTATAAATCAACTTAATGTCAGAAAATATTTCAGGAGTTCTGCACTGTAAATTTACTATTCTTAAATTACTATGTTTTCTGAATTATTATTTTCATCTATATAATTTTGAAAGAATGTAAAGAAATCTCTCAAGTAATATTTTTGTAAATAATTTTATTCAAAAATTTATTTAACTTATGTTTTTTTATCATTTTAGAAATAAAAAACACTTAATTTAAATTTCAAACGAGGGAACTATTCTGTTACCAGATGGAATACCTTTTTAAAAGTTATATAAGAAGAGGGGGAAATGTTATATAAAGAATATACTTTTAAGAAATAAATCCAATACTAATACTTTTCACATGCACAGATAATTTATACAGTGCTGAGGTCTGGGCAAAATTTGCTGAACAAGGGTCCTATTTCTGAATCTACTGTCAAGATGTGTAATACATGACTGGCAATAGTAATACCTGATGGTTACTTTATGAAAGATACTTATAGCGATTGCCAAGGGAGGTATTTTCTGTTATGTATGAAGTGCATGACCTCAGTAGAAATAACTAGCCACATTTAAAACCAGGAAGATTAATATATCTTCTCTATCCTCATTCTCCATTGTTCTATCTCTTGACCTTATATTCATCCAAGTTCCTCATTATTGAAATATGTCAGACAGTTTTTTGCATGCTAGCAATATATCTAATAGACTGCATCCATAAAATTTTATATCCAGCAAGAATTCTCTTTAGATTTAAGAAAATTTTCAAACTTAAAAATTACCATTTCAGTACTGTAATTCCTTATATGCAGTGAAAAATATGTTAAGACTAATAGTAGGAGATAGACACAAAGCAACTGTGTGGTCATAAGAACATGAAGTAATAAAGAATGTTAGCAAACTACCTGGTAGCTTTTCTTTAAGTCAGGCACCAGTCCTAATGTATGGGAGTAAAGAAAGTTCATCAGAGTTTCATGACATCCTGAAAAGTCTCACCTTTTGTTACAACCAGGGGGAAGCAGTGAATGTGAGTATAAGCGACCTCAGATACAGATCTAGCTCATAAGTGATTATTATATTTTCATATATACTACACGCAAAAGAACCATGAAAGTAGCCAAATATGATTAAGACAACAAATACTACCCCCACCCCTACTTGGGGAGAAAAGTGTAAAGTAATTGCAAAGGCAGAAAGCTTGAAAACATACAAAGAAGAAAAACAAAAACAACTATGATGCTTTGGGGAGCTGCATTACTCCTGTTTGCTGGAACAGCTGCTATTTGCGTTTTTTCTTAGACAAGTTATCCTTGCTACTAACTGATTTTCTCCACTTTCATCCACTACCTATCAAATTAATGCCTACATTGATGATTTCATGCTCACTCACCATGTTATTCTTCTCTGGGAGTCACAAGAGTTAAAGACCAAAGTGACTGTGAGTCAGTTCTCTTGGTGTTTATTATTACTTATATTGGCCCTTGGGATAATCTGAGAAGTAGAAGAAAATAACAGTAAATGATTAAATAATTCTTTATTAAATAACTAACTATAAACACTGACCTTGAAGAGAAAATATGTATCTGAAAATTGGTTTTGTACAAAGCATTTTTTCAAGCAACAAGCAAAGCTTTCATAAAAAAAATAAATTTAGATGAGAAATATTAAACTGAAATTAGTAAATAGCAAGAATCTTTTCTCAGTAGGGGTAATGTCAAGTAAATGTTAGAATCAATTTTAAGAAGTTATTCATCATTTCTGGTGACATTTTGAGATAATCTTCTATTAGTAAGATGGGTGGAAGGATGTTACATAAATAGTACTTTGAAACCATATTTTCAAGATTCTTTTTCAACTGGAAATAATAAGATCCTTTTCAAATTAAATGATTATTCTTGTATATTCTATGGTTAAAAATACTACTTTATTGTATCATAGATTAGTCTATTTACCATTAAAATTATTTTATAGTAGAGTATTATTTTATTTATTTTATTTTATTCTATTTTATTTGGTTTTAGGATCATAGAAGGTGATGCTCAGGGAACCATGTGAGATACAGGTAGTAATGCCCAGTTCAGCCATATTCAAAATAAATACCATAGCCATCCTGGTTATTTACAAGTACATTTCTTTTTTTTTTTTGCCCCTCCCCACCCCACAAGTACATTTCTTATTTTTCATTAATCAATTTTATTGTGTGCTCTGTGTTTAACTATCTAAAACAAAGCTAGATCAATTTTTTGTCACTAAAACTGAAAATTTATAAAAAAAAATTACCAAAATATCCTTTCACATAATCAGTCAACAAACAAACTACACCTATTTCTCTTTCATGACTTTGTGTATGTTTTTGTCAAATTGACAGACAGATAACAATAATAAAACAACAAAGCATAGATAAATATCATAGAGGAGAAACTGAAATGGGAAATCTATAGTTTTCTGGGGTATTCATAGGCCATTCACTAACAATAAAAATGATGATTATAATTACATGCATATCAATGAATTTCTAACAACACTTTGCTGTTTTGTTCACACTCATATTTATCCAGTTGATTAGGCCAATTTGCATAATTTAGAGGTAATTTATTTCTGAAAGCCATGATAAAATGCTCTGATTGCAGTATGTTGAGCACTTTACACATGCACAATTTTTTCAAGAAGCTTTGAGTTGAGCACAAATAAAGGTAAAATATTTCTGTATTCAAGAATCAGGTATTTTAATGTGATATTTGTTCAGTTTCTCTTTAACTATTTAAATACCAAAGCTCATGTAAAAATGTATGACTTTTAGGGGTTAGAGCAGGGAAAGTGTGTAAGCTACAAAAGTAAAGCCCTGAACTTGCATGTGGCTGACACAGGTTTGATCCCAGTATCCCATATGGTTCTTAGAACAACACCAGAATTGATTGGAACTACAGTACTCAGAAACTGAGGAAATAATAATAGTGTGAAGGAAGATCATGCAATTTCACAATTTAAATTCAGAATGTGACACATTCAATGTAAAGGTTTTAACCTTGAAATATATTCTTGGCCTACAGCTCTTTTATTTTTAATATATTTTTACAGTGATAACATTAGTTTAATAGACAAAATAATACCTACATATTTTAAGGTAGATCATATCACTTGTTGTTCAAATGCAAATATCCTTCCCCTCTTGTCATTGAATCAACATGTTTAAAAACATTACATTAGAGTTAAATTTGTGTCTTAAAAATTTTTTTAATCACCACAGTTGTCTTTTCAAGTTGCTAGTGATAGTATATAATACAAAATAAACTTTTTTTGAATTGTATTTTTTGCAAATTTATTGAAATTACTTTGAACTTCACTTTCTAAAAAACACTATCATAAAATGGGGGTGCTTTTATATTTGGTTTTGCATGCATGAGTAATTGAAGTTGCATTATTTCATTTGTAGTATTTGTTTCTACCTATATAGAGAACACTAATTCCTACTATTTATAAGTATATTTAGTGTTAAATTAAAAGTATTAAAATACATATTCCTTTGTGTAATATATAATTTTTATTTGTTATTTAAAATTATAAATGACATACACATGTTCATAAATTATATACATTATAAACTGATAAACATTTTGCATAGTCTAGCTATATATAATTTTATTTCTACATCTATACATTAGCATAGAATAGAAAGTCATGTTTTGCTACCTTAAACTATTTGTTACATGAAAAAGTAACAGTATAGAATTACTAGAGAAGTATAAGAGAAATGGTAAATTCAGGACATAGAATGAGGTACAGAAAAATGCCTATGCATTCTAATTTCAATGAATACTTGATTACTTTATCAAACAAATTAAAAATATAAACAAATAAAATATTGACTTATCACTCTCAAACTTTTTAACTCATATCCTACATTTTGAATGACTAAATTTCTGTCTGTACTTCCATTAGTTTCTTCATATTGTCTTCATTTGGGCTGTCAGTAATATATAAAAAAATAAGACTGCTTGACTTTTAAAAAGAATATTAAAATTCTATACTTAGTACACATTTAAGAATATATCATGCCTTTTTAAAAAAATGAAATAAAAATTATCAATATTACAAACTTTAAATCTAAAGAGACTAAAAAGTTAGATGTTAGGTAAAGTGCATGAAATACATTGAAGAAAATAAAACACTCAGACAGATTAAACAAATTTGAGACCCCAGAAAAAAATCCTTTATATATATGGATAGTTGATTTATGACAGAGAAGAATAGAGCAAACGTTGAACAATGAAACTTCTCTTCAAAAAATGTTTTAGAAACTGGTTGTGTACAAAAATAAAAATATTAATTTAAAAGAGAATTCAAAAACAAATTCCATTTTTATTTTCCTTTTTCTTTCATACTATCAAGCAAACTTAAAATAAAAAAATGAAAAAAAGACTTAGATGTTAAGAACTGAATCCAAAAATATATATAAAAAATACCAGTTGGGCTGAAGGGATAGGGCAGTGTTTAGACACTTGCCTTGAAGAAACCAGATTTGTTTGATACCCTGTATCACACATTGTCTATCAATTACTTTCAAAACAGTGTCCTACACACAAAGCCAGAATAAACCCTGAGCTTGGCTGAGCACTGTCGATTCCATTCCTTCTCTCCAAATAAAAACATAGGTAAAAGTTTTTATAATATTGACTGCCGAGTTGTCTCCAATTGCTTAATTTCATTGAAAAGGATAACAAAACAAAATAAATAAGTTGAATTCAAACAAGCTAAAATACTTTATACTGGGAAAGAAACACAATAAACACAAATACACACATCGTACTAAATTAAAGAATATATTTGCACCTGCACAACTTATCTGATTAGGGCTTAATATTTTAGCTGTGTAAGAAATGTACAAACCCAAACAACAGAAGGGAAAAATCTTCATCTAAACATCCGAGACTTAATAAATGCTTATTTAAGAAGGCACATGAAAAGTGCGCAGCTTCACATATTTTAGACAATTCATCAAAATTTCATGTATTTATTACCTCACACTATCATGAAGAATGCTCTCTATACAGAAAAAAAACCAACAGCAAGAGATAGCAAGAATGTACAGGGAAAAGTATCCCTGTACGTATAATACATAACCAATGTATTCTATAAAAAAAATTAAGACTACTTGACTTTTAAAAAGAATATTAAAATTCTATGATTAGTACACATTTAAGAATATTTCATGCCATTTTTAAAAATGAAATAAAAATTATCAATATATATATAGTACATTACTGAATACATAACCAAGATCTAGAAACAATATCAATACACTGTATTCAAGGAATAAAGGATTTATATGATATATACACAATGGATTTGTATACATAATGAAAAAAGAGAATACCTTATCTATGGCTCAAGATTAATGGAACTGTACTATTTTATCCTAAGAATAAGTAAAATAAGAAAGATTAAAATGAGATGGTCTAACATATGCACAGCATATTAAATAACACAGCCAGAGAACAGAGCAATAGAATGGAAGACAAAGGTCACTCACCTTGCATATGACCAACCTGGATCCCATCCCAAACCTGAGTCCCCAATAATCTGCTTAATCATTCAAGACTAACAAGTATCACTAGCTAACCAACATATCATCATTACCTACCCCAAACTTCACTTCAAGGCTACATTTTTAAAAAGAGCCACTTTGCTTGGCCCTCTATGTAACAGAGTACATTGTCATTTAGCAAACACACTCTCTGCCTGTTTTTTCTTGTCTAAAGCAAGTCTTTTTTTTTTTTTTTTTTTTTAAGAAATGAAAGCACCACATTCATCTTCATACATTTCCTCAGTCTGAGAACCAGTACTCAAAGAAAACCCTATCACAGGTGGCGAAGATCAAGGGTTTCGAGCTCAGGCACAAAGCATCTGGCAGAACCTTCCTTAATGTCCCTTAAAGAGATTTCAGGAATAACTTTGCAGGGCATTCTCTAGAGTTGATGAAATGCTATAAATGATAATTAACCTTCAACCCTGATTTAGTTCCAGTTTTGAGGCTCTTATTTGTTTTCATTTTGATGATATTATATAATTTAGGAAACCTAAGCAATGTTTTTTTTATTAATTTTTATTTTTAATTATGAGAACAAAAATGCAAAGAAAGAGGACAAGGTAAAGTTACAGTGGAAGGACAATGACCTATAAACAGAATTCTCAGTAGTCCCATTGCTGATATCTTAACTTTGAACTTTCAGCCAAAGAACATTAAAAAAATAAAACCGAACCCATGTATAATTACTTTGTCCCTCAAGTCCCCAGATTGTAGTATATAATATTTCTTAGCAGCACACAAAGCAATCTAAAGACATGAAATTTACATAACTCCTTAAACATTGAACGTAAAGTACTTTTTTACATTTCCATGCACATGCATATTAGTTTAAGTTAACCTCAAAACTTTAAGTGGGTAGTTATTCTTAAGGATTAGAGTCAAAGGAGCACAGTAAAAATAGTGTTAGAGTGGTAATTATTGCTTGCATAGGCCCACCAAAATATGAGGGACACGGAAAGTAAAAGCCTTAGCCTAAATATAAGGAGACCCTACCCCTGAAGTTTCCTGGTATAATACCAACTCTAGGCTCCAGGCAAACTAGTTTATCCAATCCAGGTCATTGTCTGTAGTAACAATACACTTTTATTTTTCACACAGTCTCTGCTGAACAACGTTTTTGAATGTGAAATTATATGAACCTGACACCTTTTTTATGCAAGATATAGGGATGAAGCTATAAGCAGATAATAGCATATAGAGGTGTTTGGCTTACTTGTTTTCTACATTGATTCAATCCTTGGCATTCCTTTGGTTGCCCCAAGTCTGCCAGGAGTGAACCCTGAATGCAGAGTCAGTAATAAGCTCTGAGTATAGCTGACTGGGACCCACATCCAAATTAAAAATAAACAAACAAACAAACAAGACCACTGGATAAAAATAATGATGGGTCTTTATGTTTTTAAAAATCACTTTAAATTAGTGAAATTTTTGTTATAAACTTTGAAATAATTTTTTCAGGAATTTAAACTAGAAGCAATTATATTCGAGGTGTAGGTAGAAGTGTTTGCCATAAAATAAAATAAACATTTCTTTACTTTTTTAAGACAGAAAATATGGAAAGTCTTAAAGTAAGTTTTCAATTTTTTGCATGTTTTTAGTATCTGATAGCATAAAATAGGAATTTTGTGCCCTATGGATTTTAGAATTAGGAAGAATGGGAGCTTTTATGAATATGTTGGAATTTTGTCTGTATATTATGACAAAATATTTATTTTTATCCAGACTTCATCAAAAATACTTTTATTGGTTATGTATTTGTGCTCTAACTATAGCTAAGTAACAATTTACCACAAATATATAGTCTTATCTAGAGTACAGCAGTGTTAACAATTATTATATTTGTTAATTATTGCCAAATTAACCCTAACAGTTAATTTATTCAATTGTCATATATTTGCTTTCCTTATATATTTGCACTTCATAGAAATTCTATTTATTGCTTGATTTAATACTGCCAAATATAATTAAAACTACACCAATAAGTGTGTTAATCCCTACTGTTTTGAGTTAAATTCACAAATTATGCCTTTGGTTAAGTAACCTACTAGTCATTTCGCTGAAAATAAAAAAAAAGAAACATTAAACTGTGCTTCTTATAATGTGGATCATATCCCACAACTGACTTTTTTGACTGAATTAACACATGTGCCAATTTTTGACTACTAAGTGATTTAAAAACATACCCAAAATTTATTAAGACATTTTTACTTGAAAGTCTGTAAAATACCTGCAACAAAATTCTTAAGGTTGCCTATTTTTATTTTTTTAACATGAAACAATCTTATTTCTTTATCTACATATCTCCAGGGAACACAAAAAATATATGTATGGCAGATGAAAATGAATTTTGTATGGTAATTAGCATTCTTATATACTAAAAAGTATAGGTGTTGATATGTCGTTAAAATTATGTATTGTACTAAATAACTCAGTTTTATGTAATATTTTGGCCAACTTTCCTCGCAGGACTATAATGGATTTCTATGAATCTACACTAAAGATAAAACCATTATCAGGGGACCAAGACCCCACCTTTGTGAAGCCACACTTTTGCCTCCATTACTCAGAGCTCCTTTTTATTGATGACTCTGCCTCATCACTGATGCTCTTCAATTCCCTTGGGGACACTAATCTTAAAATAATTCAGCGGGAACCTGGCAGTGGCACTGGAGGTAAGGTGCCTGCCTTGCCTGCGCTAGCCTAGGACAGACAGCGGTTTGATCCCCCGGTTTCCCATATGGTCCCCCAAGCCAGGAGCGACTTCCGAGCGCATAGCCAGGAGTAACCCCTGAGCGTCACTGGGTGTGACCCAAACCCCCCCCAAAAAAAAATTCAGCGAAGCTGGTTTTGAGACTGATATTACTAGGGAGTTTTGGAGCTACTGCAAGCAACCCCTGCTTATATCTTCCTCCTTCCAAGATCCTGAGAGCTGAGGACATGTCTGTAAAAGTCGCTGTGTTAGTAATATGATTTGAATTTCTTGAAAGTTTCATTTGTTTGATGCTATCATCCCTATAGAAACATCAATTTAAGAGAATAGACTACTAAAAGCAAAAGCATACTAAAACTTATGCCATTGATTGGAGATACGGCATTTTTTACAAATGTGCTTGATACTGTTTCTATAATTTTAACTTTCTTTTCTTCCACTTTACTTTTTTAATTTATTTTTAATAGCTTTGCTTTCATTTGTCTGGAAGCAAATGTATTATGATCAACTATATGATACTATTATGTCAACTATATGATACATTTTCTCTAAATAATTTTAAAACAATTAAGGCATAATTTATACAGAAATTATATGCATTAACAGATTTTTTTTTTTTGGCTTTTTGGGCCACACCTGGTGACACTCAGGGGTTACTCCTTACTCAGAAATCTCTCCTGGCTCGGGGGACTATATTGGATGCCAGGACTTCAAACCATGGTCTATCCTAGGTTAGTACGAGCAAGGCAGATGCCCTATGGCTTGTACCATTGCTCCCGCCTTGCATTAACAGAATATTAACAGAACCATCACTTCATTGCATAGTTGTCTTAATTAATCACTGGTTTTTCTGGCTCAACTTTGATTTCCTAGGGATACTATAATTCAAACCCTGGTTGTTGGGGGGAATCTATCTAATGCAGAACTTTGGTCATTGAGGGATATTTCTTATTGTTGAGAAATCTCTGATACAGAGCCTGGTTGTTGAGAAAATACTCTGACATAAATTTTTGGTTGTTAAGGGAACCTTCTTCCAAGCACACTCAACCCTTACTTCCTTATTCGTGGAGGGCATTGACTTTGATTTTATTTCGGAGCTAACTCTCTATCTTTAGTCAGCAGTGGAAAACTACACTAGAATTTGGGTTTGTCTTAGTCTAGAGTTCCTTATCATGGACTTAGAGGTCCTTACAATGTAATTAAAAATAAGGGTAAGAGGTAATGTAGAAAAACAAGAACATTGTAGTATGTTTTTAAAAATTAAGAAACAGGTTTAATTGAAGTAATATATGATTTGAATGACATAAATAACCACACCGTGACCTAAACTAAGTAAAATTTCTTTATCTTTAAAGTGAATGACAAAAACTAAATTAAAGAATAAATGTAAGCTAATCGATATGAAGTTTCTAATGAATATTATCTAGGTAATCTGCATAAGATATCAGTCTCCTAAGAGTAGTAATTTTCCTTAAAATAATATAGCTTTTGCTTTGTTAATTATGTTTTCCTATCCTCCTTCTTTTATTATTTTGTATGATTTTTAGTACTTCCTTTCTGTCAGAGAGGTGAAATTATCCCCAGTTTGTAAATTGAATTATATATCTAAATTTATCCAGATGAATTATTTTCCCAAGTGTGTTGTAAAACTGGTCATGTTTTTGTTTTGTTTTGTTTTGTTTTTTGATGAAAAAATAGAAGAGTTTCCTATTCCTCTTTATTAAAAATTTCAGGGATTTTTGAAATACTTTACTTTTCAAGGGTAAACTATTAGTGAAAATATACAACATAAATGGAAGGTAAAGAACTTTAAAAAAATAGCTTTTTTGTTTTGTTTTGTTTTGGGGTCACACCCGATGACGCCCAGGGGTTACTCCTGGCTATTCGCTCAGAAGTCGCTCCTGGCAGGCACGGGGGACCATATGGGGAAACGGGGGATCTAACCGCGGTCTGTCCTAGGTTAGTGCAGGCACCTTATCTCCAGCGCCACGGCCCGGCCCCCAGCTTTTTCTTAAACCAAAACTTTTTTAAAAAGCAGGGAAGGGGGACTGGAGAGGTGGGAGGTGGTGCAAGCAGTAAGGCATCTTGCCTTGCCTACGCTACCCTAGGACGGATTGCGGTTTGATCCCTCAGTGTCCCCTAGGTCATTCAAAGCCAGGAACAATTTCTGATTTCATAGCCAGGAGTAGCCCCTGAGTAACACTGGGTGTGCCCCCACCCCCAAAACTGTAAAATGCAGGTAAAATAAATTACTTCAGATGCTTTATTACAAGCTGTTTACATTAACTGGTTAAAAATAATATAAATTACTATTGCAAATATTGAAAATTAAAAAATAAATATTTAAAAACCTTAAGTACATGATTATCTATGACATTGAGAAAATTGCAAATTTAGTCAATATGACATCTGCATTATTAATTTAAAAATGTGCTACAGAAATATCAGTAATAATTTGGTGCCTTAGCAATAGTATACAAATTATTAGTCAGTTGTACTTAAAAAATGATTATTTCTTGACACATTATACAAGAATCTAGCAAATATGTTATTGCCTTTTTCTAAACCAGCATGTCCTTTTATATAGAATTTTTGTAAGATTTTTTGTATAGAAAAATATGAAATAAAACAACACTCACTCCTGATAGTAATCTTATTTTTCTTTAAAATCCAGTAGTCATGGGGGCCAGGCGGTGGCGCTGGAGGTAAGGTGCCTGCCTTGCCTGCGCTAGCCTAGGACGAACCACGGTTTGATCCCCCGGTACCCCATATGGTCCCCCAAGCCAGGAGCAACTTCTGAGCACATAGCCAGGAATAACCCCTGAGCGTCACTGGGTGTGGCCCAAAAACCAAAAAAAAAAAAAAAAAAATCCAGTAGTCATTATCTGTGTACCCTGACAAAAGTATATGAAGCATTATTTTCCATGTCCAATGACACACCTCTCACCCTTCTCAGTGGTGTTGTACATGGCATCTCATGTTCTTTGTGTTAACGTTGGTCATGTGTTATTCTATTATTAAGTTTCATTATATCTCATCTATGAGAGAGATTATTCTATGTTGATATCGTTCTCTTTGACTAAATTCACTCAGCAAAATACTGTACAGATGCATCCATAGAGCAGCAAATTACATCATTTTACCTTTTTTAAAGCTGAGTAATATTCTATCATATATAAATCTATTATATAGATATAAGTGTACCAAGTTTTCTTAACAGTCTTGGACACTTTCCATATTTTGGCTACAGTGAATTATGCTGCAAGTAACATAGGGCAGTGGTTGGCAATCTTTTTATTCAACTGAGACAAGTCTCGCCCAAACCACGATTGAAATTTATTTTGAGAGCCACATTTTTTTCCTTTTTGGTTTTTGGGTCACATCTAGCAATTCCCAGGGGTTATTCCTGGTTCTAGCCTTAGAAATAGCCCCACGCAGGCTCGGGGGACCATATGGGATGCCAGTTTTCGAACCAGCAACCTTCCGCAAGCACGGCAAACGCCTTACTGCTGTGCTATCTCTCTGCCCCCACTTTATTTTTGGTTTTTGGGTCACACCAGGCAGCGCTTAGGGGTTACTCTTGGTGCAATGCTCAGAAATTGCTCCTGGCAGGCTCAGGGGACCATATGAGATGCCGGAATTCAAACCACCGACCTTCTGCATGAGATGCAAATGCCTTACCTCCAAGTGATCTCTCCGCCACGAGAGCCACATTTTTTAAAACGAAAATACACAGGATGGTATTCTGTTTTTAGTTTCAATTAGTTTTTATTGAGAATATTCTGCATGCAAGTATCCACATAGGTCTGGAGGATACAAATAACACAACTAATAAATCAAAAACTTTAGATATTATTTATTGATAATGTTAAATTCCATAAAATTTGCCTTACGGGGTCCGGGAGATAGCATGGAGGTCAGGCGTTTGCCTTTCATGCAAAAGGTCATGGGTTCTAATCCCGGTGCCCCGTTTAGTCCCCTGTGCCTGTCAGGAGCAATTTCTGAGCATGGGGCCAGGAGTAACCCTTGAGCACTGCCGGGTGTGACCCAAAAACCAAAAAAAAAAAAAAATTGCCTTACAATGTAGAGAAAATTGCATCCTGACAATGACTGACAAAATGCACAGTAAGAAAATTTATAAATTATAAATTTGTTTATTATGAATGTTTTTCATAGAAATATCAATTATGACAGATACCATGTTTGCTGGGAAGAATGGATGGATTTAGATATTGACCACATCTCAGTTTTGTTTTTCTTACAACTACTGTGAAGAAAATAAGTTTTAAAAGGGAATATCTGAGTATTATAATTTCATTTATTCATGATTATCTGTTTTATTTATCATATAATTTTGGTCATGAATATGTATAAAGATTATATGAGTATTGTGATTTTATTTATCCAAGATTATTTATTTTAATATTCATGTATACCATATATGCTCGAATATAAGGTGGCCCAATTATATGCTGACCCCCTTAATTTTATTCTAAAAACTGGGAAAACTTAGTGACACAATTATACACCAAGGTGGAAAATGCAGCAGCCACTGGTAAATTTCAAAAATAAAAGTATATACCCAAAGCACAATAATTGAGGAATCAGTAGGTTAAATGTTTTTTCGATATTTATTGCTAAAGGAAAACTGTAAACTAGCAACAATAAACTTTAAAACTTTAAATAAAGTGCAGAAAACTGTAGCTTAACAGGTAATTAAGCTATATCACAAAGGCTAAAATCGTTCAATACTGGATTTCTCCTCCTCCTCATCTGTATATCCAAACAGAGCTTCAGCTGTATCTGACGTGAGAGTATCAGCATAGACATTGTCATCATCACTGAGTTTGCAGATATCATCATCACTGCTGTCAGTCTCACACAAAGTGCAGAATAATGTGAATAAAATAGTTCAGTGGCAAACAGTTCAGTTCAGCCACCTACCTCTTTACCTTAATTGGGACTTGTGGACTGAGCTGAAGCATCGCCCCCTCCAACAGATGACAGAAGACAACTGGAGACCAAATCAAACAACTTGCAGGACCAGAGTGTAAGCCGAGTTAGGGTTTTTTTGTTGTTGTTCCAGAAATACTCAGCTTATACTCGAGTATACACAGTAATTTTTCTCAGTGAGTATATATAATTTTTTTTTATTATTTTTGGAGGTCACACCGAGCTATTCCTAGTGCTGTCTCCTGACTTTGTAGAAAAATGACATTCATGCATTGGTTGGCCAGCAAACGTAGTGCTGAATAAATAAAAGACCATTCAAGGCAAGCATCTCTTTTTTTTTTTTTTTTTTTTTTTGGTTTTTGGGTCACACCCGGCAGTGCTCAGGGGTTACTCCTGACTCCATGCTCAGAAATTGCTCCTGGCAGGCACGGGGGACCATATGGGGCACCGATGACCTTTTGCATGAAAGGCAAACGCCTTACCTCCATGCTATCTCCCGGGCCCCAAGGCAAGCATCTTAACACCTGTATTATCTCTAAGCAACACACACACACACACACACACACACTCACACACATATATATAACAAAATTTTATGTTTCATCAGAAATATTTCAAATGTATCAACATTTTACAAATAGCATGAACATCTAAATATATGTGAACAAGTGATATAAAATTAAGATTTAATTTTAACGCTAATATCTCTTTGAAAAAATTGTTTTCAGAGCTGTTTTGATCACATGTTGCTTTTTTCACCTTTAACATTTTTGTAAGTAGAGAATTTAACTATTTAAAATTTAAATTTAAATTTTTTCAATTTTTACTTCATAAATATTTACTCTTTTTTGGGACTGGGGAGATACCCCAGCAGTTGGGTGATTGCCTTGCATGCAAACGATCCAGGACAGGCAGTGCTTAGAATCCCAGCATCCCATATAGATCCCCACTCCTGTCAGGAGATATTTCTGAGTGCAGAGCCTGGAGTAAGCCCTGAGCACTGGCAAGTGCGGGTGCGACCCAAAAACCAAACACTGAAAAAAAAAGTCCCTTTTAATTAATATTTTCTTCCACAGAAGTAGCAATTTATAATATAGTCTATTTACAATAGAGGTTTGTTTTACTTAATTGTCTGTTGATTCATACAGAGACTAGGAGTACAATATATCTTTCTAGAATTACAAAGGGGAACAAGCAGAGACTTCTAATGAACAACAGTCTCCCAACGAAAAAGAGTCTATAAGATTTAGGTTTGGGGTTCAGTGCATGCAAAATCAATTAATTGAAGCTGTAAACTGATTATAGTAGTGTCTTGGTAAAATGTCTCTTGTGAATCTGAAGTTCTAATGAGGGGACTAAAGTTGAAATTATTACTATTTATTTTGTGCTTCATTACAGATTATTTTTTATACATTTGCTAAGTGAATATTTTGACTTTATTTTTGGTATTTACATAAGTATATATAGCTAAAATGTTTATCTGTAACCTCCAGATAGATATTTTATCTAGACTTTTCTTCATTACTGAATCTCTGGTCTTTTTATTCTTTCTGGACATCCTGGATTTCACTTCTAAATGTGTGCAATACCCTGTAGCTTTATGCAAGGATGTCATTTGAAGGTCACTTCTGCTTTAGATTGTTAAAATGTTTTTAGGTATACTTTAATCTTTTTAGTGCATATACATGTACTCTATCATTCTGAATTAAAATAATTTTTCTTTCCACATATATTCATGAAATTTTAAAATACCATATTCTGATTTCAAATATTAAAAAACTACATTTTTTGGTGTGTGAGTTTGTATTTGTGTAGAAAGGTTACACCCAGCAGTTGTCAGAGCAATTTAACCAGTGTGCCCTCATGCAAAGCATATGTTCTGGCCTTTGACCTAACTCACTAACCATACATTTATATTTATAGATGAGGCTACTATGAAATTTAAATATTTAGTTTTTTTCCATGCTGAGTTTTTCTATCAAAGTTTAGTTTCTAAAACAATGATACATAGTTTTCCTAGTAGCACCAAAGTTCTACTAGCTTTCTCTTCGTCACTGACAGAATTAACTATTTTACTTTCTATTTTTCTTTATGCCAACAATCTAAATGCAATTTACAATAATCACAATTTCTATAAGTCTCATTGGTTATACTGTTACCAATGCAGAAAACTAACATTTTTAATGTATAGCTATCTAAATTTTTTAAAATATATTCAATGAAAATGAACTTTTTCCTGAGTTTTTGAGAATTGTATAAAAGTCACACACAAAACTCAGATGCCTATGAGATTACATATTTTGAAAAGTTTGTGTAGATGTGTCCAGGCCCCTCTTATGGCCACTGTACAAACTCACACATCCTATTCCTCAATACTCAGTCCGGTTATGATGTCCTGGTACTGTCCCTTACAGTAGATCTGCATCCAATGTATGATATTTTTTATTTCTCTATGTCTATATGCCTTCTGATTTTGAAGTCTACCATGAAACTCCTGTATCATGGATCTCCAAGCTAGAACTGCTCCTCCAGGCTTCTCTGGATCTCTACTCCGGTATCAACCTATTCTCATGAATTTATTTAATTCTGTCTCATCATCTGTCTGGGCAAAAGTAAATGAAGAGTTACCTATTTAGATACTTCCTTTATTCTCCTACTATTCACACACACACACACTCACTTCATCTCTTCTCCCACCCTCAGCCCAGTCATTCCATAATATATTTTAAATATATTCACTGGATGCCTTTATAGTAAGACAACTAATTACCTACATTTTATTGTGTCCTGCCTTCATAATGTGAATTTTCTATATTATAAGATAATAATTATAGTGTTTCTAAGGGTTTTTTTAAATTTGGAGGCTGCACTGAGCTATGCTCAGGGCTTACTTCTGACTTTTTGCTCAGGGATCAGTCAAAGTTGTGCTCAGAGGACATTCAGGTTGGGTGCATGCAAGGGAATCTTCTTTCCCTCTATACTACTGTTCTCTCCCTAAATTTATTTCTTAATAATATTACTTTCTTTTCTTAGAAATGCTTACTTGTTCATTTTCTAAACACCTGACTCTATGTTCATTACTCTTGGATCTCAGTGCTTAGGTATACTCATGGTGGGAATTATAGGATATGTGGTGTCAGTAAAATAACCTAGATCAACTGCAAGGCCAGGGTTGTACCGCTGAATATTCCTCTGTCTATTCCATGACACACTTTTTAACATTTTGTAAGTTTTTACAGGGATAGTATTGAATGGATAAATAATGACTTTCCTCCAAGTAGATACCAAATATGTCATAAACAAACATTTATTGATAAAATCCTCTAAAGGGATCATGTTGGCTCAATAATGGTAAGCATCTCATGTTTTTTGTTTTTTTGTTGTTGTTTTAATTCATTTTCTTGAACTTCTGTTCTCTCTGTGATTCATCTAATTGTTTTTTAAATTTCTACTCATCTCACCAAATATAGGCAAAAAACTGCATAACCCAGGTTCCATAGGAAGAGATGAGTTGAGAGCAAGTCAATTTTTCATGATTATTCCCTAACATAAAATTTGAGTTTAGACTGTCACAATTTTAACTTTGTCACTCAATGATATTCTTAAATGTGGAGATGCATCACCGGTCTCTTCTGTTTCCTTTTTATTTCCTATTACCTTCTCCATTTACATTTTAATTTCTTTCTATTTAAACACTATAATTTTAATTAATTGCTATCTGACTGCTTTCATTTATTGATTCATTTATTTTCAAAGTTTTATCTTAAGACATATAACCTGCAGTGAGAGGTTACTTGAATTCTCTTTCTTGGTTTCTGTGACCATAATTTATCTTGTTTAATTGAATTGATTAATAAGGCCAATATAATGTCAAGAAGTCATAGAGTAGTAGGATGAATCTGACTCTACTAAATATGTCAAAAGGACATTGAAGCTAAATTAAGGGCATTTACTAGTTTTATTTGGACTGGTTTGGAAATTAAAATAGTATTGAGGATAATAAATTATATTCAGTAGTAAATAATTTGTGGATGCATAATAATATGATAAAAGAGAGAAAGTGGATACATTATTTTCAAAACATTGCATAGTAAATATAGGAATTATGATAAAATTAAAAAATATTTTCAAACTCTAGATATCAAACTTAATTCTCACAAATATAAATAATGAGTAAAACTCAGATAAACACTAATAGTACGAACATGTTGTATTCTTACATTTTAAGCTTCCAATGTAATATATGCGTTGGGAATTTTTAACATATTCTCTACTTTGATTCTGATGCTCATTCGTGATTAATAAATACTTAAAGAGATTTTTGAGATAATGTACATAATATTTAAACAAAAGTAGATGATAAGGGAAAGGATTTTGAAATTTAGTAAATTTCAATTCTGATACTCATAAAAACACACGGGGATCTTTCGGTGTACCTTATTTTTTGAGTTGTTTTTATTTATATGTTCTTTTTTCAGTATAATATATATATATGTTTAAATCTACAAAGACTGTATAGATACTTGAGGAAAAAGACAAGTTTATTTTTATGAAGAAGTGTTTGTTAGGTCACACACAGCTATACAAACAGTGACTCCTGGTTTCTGTATTCAAGGGATCACTCCAGCTAGCCTCAGTGGACCCTATAAGGTACTGATGATTGAATATATGTTATTTTCTTGCTAGTCAAGCAGGCTACCTGTTGTATTATCTCTCCAGACAATTTCTATGCCTTGATAGGCTATGTCTGGAGAGGCTCTCCAGGCTAATTTCTATGTGTTAACATCTAACTAGTTTCAGCCATTGCTTAGTTAAATAGAAATTTTCAAGTTTTATTCTATTTCACCAATAGTCACAGCTGATAATATAGTTTACATGAAGGTAGAACTTTTATTGCCTCTATTAAAAGCTATTCTTTAGAACTTTTAGATATATGCCTTTATTTAGTGAGTAGCCTTAGATATTAATATTTTTATATAGATGGTCACATTGTATTGCTGATGTCATTGTTAATGCTGTTGGGATAAATTCTGGTCAATTTGTAGCTCACATACCACTTTGTCAATCTCCATGTTGTTTTTATTAGAAATTCACAGACAGGAAACTGACCTCTGTAGAATCAAACAAAAAATCAATATCAAGCTCCACACTATTTTCAAAAACAGTTATGCTGTTAAATTGTAATTGCTTTGAGGTTGCTAAATTATATATTGAGTGGTAAAAGTATTGATATATTTATTTATAATATGAAACTCATTTTCATAAGAACTTTATAAAATTACTTTTTTTAAGTGGCATCATGAGTTACCCAATGTAAAGTTTTTCATTGATAATGATTTTTCTGATGTATATATCATATGCTTCATTAAAAGACAGATAGGATGATTTATAAATACAAAGCCTATATAGAATTACTAAAGCTGGGGCCAGGTGGTGGCACTGGAGGTAAGGTGCCTGCCTTGCCTGTGCTAGCCTAGGATGGACCGCGGTTCAATCCCCCGGTTCCCATATGGTCCCCCAAGCCAGGAGCGACTCCTGAGTGCATAGCCAAGAGTAACCCCTGAGTGTCACTGGGTGTGGCCCAAAAAAACAAAAAAAAATTACTAAAGCTAAAAATTCCTAAGTTATAGAAACATAAATAATCCTGTTGCAACTCTCAGGAAGTTTTATTAAATTTCTTGGTATACTTCTGCATAAATTATTGTGGGAACAGCCTAATGTGTAATATGTTTCACACAGAAATTAAAAGACATTTTTTCTAGACCTGTACCCTAATGGGATTCTATAGTTACCTTTTACGTGGATTATCTCTCATCCACCTTTATGGACAGAAAGGTTTTAATTCTTTTAGTTTCTAGAATTGAGTGCTATCACATAATTGCTCATAGCTAAAGTATAGTCACTTGAAAGTGATTGGGAGAAGAAAAGAAATACATTTAATCAATCAACAGAAATTTTCTGTTGCGTACTTTGTATAAACATAGTAATTATCACCTTTATTTTATTCAAAGGCACAGTTAAAATTATATATTTCTTTATTTGTTCTTGTGGCACATGTATCCTAGAGTTAAGGATGGGAAAGGAGATCTGGACCTAGAGATGACTTCAGAGCATGTACAGAAAAAAGAGAGAGAGAGAGAGAGAGAGAGAGAGAGACAGAGACAGAGACAGAGACAGAGAGACAGAGACAGAGAGAGACAGAAAGAGAGACAGAGAGAGACAGAGAGAGAGACAGAGACAGAGAGAGAGACAGAGACAGACAGAGAGAAACACAGAGAAAGAGAAACAGAAGCAAATAGAAAGACTGACTACAGACTAGACCTGGAACTGATTTTAGAGACACTGACAGACAGCCAGAGACACAGAGAGATAAAAGTGAGAGGGAAAAGGAAAATAAAAAAGTAAAAAGTAAAATAATGTAGGTTACCTCTTAAACTCATGACTGAACACAATTTTTTTCTATAATTCCATTACCCAGAATTATCCAGATTATTCTTTAGAATTTGTCTTATTTTTTTGTCCACCTAATTATAAAATTAGTCTGCTTTTAGACCAAAAGATCAAAGTGAAGGAGAGATAGTTACATTATCATGGACACTGAAATATACAGCTAAGGTTAGACAAGGAAAGACATTGATTGGGGTGGAATGAGAAGAGCCAGACAGAAGGTAACAGGGGAAAAGATAGACTCCAACACACAGGTCAACAGGCCTTATTTATTATTGTAACATTAATATAAGGTATTATTTATTTATATACCACAACCCACAAAAGCAATAAAACTGAAAGCATGAGATCTGAAGTACAATAATTAAATTGAAAAAGATGGGTCTTACAATTCTGTGTGAGTAGGCATATAGGGATAATGGTTGAAGAACGATGACCTGGTGATGAGGTTAGTGTTGAAAATTATATACTTAACTAAATTTACAATACTCATCTAGAAACTCAATTAGAAAGTACTTTGTAAATCAGGATAATTAAATTAAAAAATGCTAAACATTTTGAAATCTATTTTAATTGTGATTTCTTAGTCTAGTAATAAATACATAAATGCATGTGTCATGCATTTATGTATGTGTGAGTGTGCTCTTGCATTTTGCTAAAAATTTTAGCTAAAATAAATACAAAAGGAAAACTGCAGAAGAATAAATATATTTCATGAGAAATCGACTTTATATTGTTTATGACTATATATTATTTATGTTAATTCCACAATAAAAATAGGGACTATGATTATATTATGTTTCTATCATGTTATTTAATGAGTAAATTTTATTCTAGATTATGTGCTAATATTATATATTTTGTGATAATAAATGTTCCCTTGGTAAACCCCAATATGCCAATTATAATAAATTTATTTTATATAAAAATGTGGAGAGTAGATCGCCCGCCGCCGCCCTTCCCAATCCGCCATCACCGGGACCCCAGGCCTGAGGGGAGTCGGAACCAGGTGAGTTCCTGCTCCCAGCCTGTGCGCCCCGGGATCGCCCGTCACCGCCCTTCCCAATCCGCCATCACCGGGACCCCAGGCCTGAGGGGAGTCGGAACCAGGTGAGTTCCTGCTCCCAGCCTGTGCGCCCCGGGATCGCCCGCCGCCGCCCTTCCCAGCCCCTCAACTCTGTGACCCCAGACCCCAGTGGAGAGCAAACTTGGTGAGTTCCTGCTCTCAGCCTGGCTGCCCCTCCTAGTGCCT